>JAFIRS010003014.1:0-163332 GCA_018342105.1 Gonioctena quinquepunctata
TGACAGAGTGCTATGGTTTCTCTAAAAGTGAGGTTATGTCACTCACAAAGAACGCTGATGTTCGAGGGTGAGACTGAATGACGTCATCGTTTCTTCGACTTGTTCAGACAGGTTTAGACAAGTTTAAACTTGTCTGAACTTGTCTGGACTGGTCTCTCTATTCAGGAAACCATTGAATGAAGTGATGACACAGAGCTGTCATCATTTTATTCTAGGTTCTGTATAATAAATAAAAATCAAAGTCTTTATACACTTATTTTATTGATACATATATTTTGAGTATAACAATAGGTTATCTGTAGATATAATAAATGGAAATGTTTGGAGAAAGATTATGAAATACAAGTTGGTTGGAGTATGGAAAAAAGATTCATTTTTCGGTTATCACCTAAACAAAAATGGAAATTTTGGAGAAAGATTATTAAATACAAGTTGGTTGGGGGGTGGAGGTTGGCTATTCATTCATTATGCTATAATGGCCCCAAGGAAGTGTATCGTTCGATCCGGGGATGAGTGTTCTTTTATCGTCGAATGGACTTAGAGCGATTTTGTTTTGTTCAACACTAAAAACATTATGGGCATATGAACGGATGCATCGTTGACTAGTCGATTTTTCCCTCTGATCCCTAAGACAATCGACAAAGATCAAGATCAAGAAAGATAAATTCAACATCAACATAAGAAAAGATATTGACAAACTTCACTAGTCATTTTTAACTCTTAACTCTAACTAATGTATTTAATATCCCTCGAAATTATTGATATATTTTATTGATATATCGATTGGTTTTTGACAAAACATCATAAGCGATAAAAGTAAAATTCCGCAGGAAGCTTTTTTTTCTTACACTGTCTTTATTTCAATACTCAGAACTCTCAAAATGTGTAGGACTCCATTTATTTCGGCGAAAAATCGTTCAAGTGAATAAAATCCAGTGCAAGTTATTATTTTCATTGAATATTGTTGCATATGATAGTTTGTCAAAACAATTTCAAAGAGTCTTCGATTTGGATCTGTCACTTAAGATACTGATGAGATGTTTTGTTGGTATCAAATTCGATATTTTGAACAGCTACAAAGCGTAATCTCGCAATATAACGGCATGCAATTTTTAGGTTAAAGTGCACTCCACTTTGCAGTAATCGTTATTAGGTTTTTACGTGTTACGTTGTTCTGTCATCATGGGAATAAAATATGATCATAAGCGACAGAAACAGAATTGTAACTGACAAGATTTTCTGGCATTCACGATCATCTGTCAGTAGCATATTGTCGTAAATGTCTGAACACCCTGTAGAGTATATTATTTAATTTCATTTTTGAACTGGTCAAGGTAATGTTATTTTTCGGAACATGCCTTGTTTTATTGTGTCAAAGTTTCAATGTAAAAAACACTAAATACCGATTTATAATAAAAGCTTCTGATGGTTTGATCGGAGAGTTAGTTTTCAGTCGTGTCATAATAAATGAGATTCATTCACTTGATAATTGTTCTTGTTCCTATTTAAATAAATGTTGTTTTTCTATTTTTCTACAGAAGCTAGCCGTGAACAACCCCAATTCACAATATTGGCGTTTACAATAAAATATTGCAATTATTGGTATTTTGTTGTAACCAAACTTGCACTTACAATGATGATTTCAAGCACTTATGTCCAAATGAGCATAAATATTATGTTGAATCACGTGTAGATTATCATAAGTAACAATTTGGTTGAAATATCCAATTTTCAACAAATTTGTTGCTTACAATGTTTTGTCAAAAACCCATCGATCTGTTATATTGACAGATTCTTATTAATATAAATAAAATACTACCTACTAAACCAAATGAAACGAAACTCACATTTTTGGAGGTGTTCTAACTGGAGGCTTCCGATGAATGATGGGCAAGGCACCAAACTTCAAATATCTTTTACCACCAGGTTTCGTAATAAAGTCTTCTTCGGTGAAATGATCTGAGCAAATTTACCAATGGTGTCTACACCTTCCAACCCCAAAAAAGATGACCACTGCCGAGTTCTCCTAGGTTCTTCAGAAAATCTATTACATTGATATCAGGTTAATAAATTGCATAGGTATTCAAAATGATATAAAGTGGTTTCAAAATTTCACAATAAATATACACAATCCAATTTTCCATTAAAATTAATATTCATCAACACGTCGTTGGTTATAGGAATCTTGCATAATTGATGGGATGAACTCGTTCGAAACATACATAGGCCAAGAAATTAGTTAATGGTATTTACAGAATTGTGCCACCCCAGAAGACCTGCGCAGGTTGAATCACCCAGAAATACCTTATATTTTGTGCTATAAACTATTTTGAATTGTATTGATGAATGAATCCTTTGCATTTTGAATAATTCCAGATATTTATCAAGACCTGAGATGGATTATTTCCAAAAAGGAAATCTGCAAAGATTTTGAGTGGATAATTTGGAACATAACCTCAAAAAGGCGAGAAAGAATGAATGGCAATTGGATTTGAATAAAACTTCAGAAAGTTCAACTTGATTAATAGACACATAATTGTAGTGAAAATCAACAGCCAAACTTACCGGTGGAAAGATCTCGGCTGATTCTCGATGAATTTCTCTTCACAGGATATGCACTTTGGAACCATGATTATTATATACACAACCACAAAAACAGTTTCTGAACTGAACTGGGAGGTTAATCAACAGGACGGGAAGTAATAAAAGTAGTTTAGAGTTCAAATCGACACTTACAAAATTTCTAAAGTCATTACCGACCCAAACGAACGATACTGAATGTACCAAAAATTTGATGACAAGTGACATTTATTCTCAACATTTGATTCGTCGAAAAATGTTTAAATCCCCTCCAAAAAAAAACAAGTGAACGTTGGTTCCGCATGCGCACAGCGAAAATGCTTAAATGAAAAGGTCTATTTGAGTTTATTTGCCAGATGATTTGTGATGAAGTTCGATTGCGATCCGCTATCCAACATCGCCCTGCACGCTACTAAATTTCCTTCAAAGTCGCGTACATTTATTATGTCTGTGGCGATTAATACTTGCGATGAATATGATTTAAAGACTGGTACAGATGCGCCCCTGTCTTTGATTTTCATGGTAGCCAGCAAATGCTGTACTTGCCAGTGTTGCCAACAGCTCTTGGCAAAATAACTGGCTGAAAATGATTCCATTCCTGGCAATTACTGGCAAATTTTCTCAAAACTATCTAAAATCTTCAAAAATCGAATGGAGCCATACTAACAAATATTATTTTAACATATTGTATATTTAATAGGATAATGAAAAATGCATCGTTTTTTTATTTAAGATATTTTTTTAAATGTAGGTAACAAAAATTACTAAATTAATTATTTAATCATAAACTTGAAAGTTTAAAACAAAAGAACTAACAAAATAAATAATATCATCAATAAACAATAAGAAACTTAAAATAAAATATAGGTACTAGGTACCTACAACATATTGTAAAAAAATCGGTACTCTTTGTACTAAAACCATCTACGTTTTTGTGCATATTGAGCTATCAAGCATCTTATCTGATGGTGTAAATGAATTTTAAAATACCTCCTTTTGATGCTAAATGGAATCTCTAGTTGATAATCTTGCAACAATAGTGACATCAGTTTTTAATATATTTCTCAAACCTGTTTGGCAATATTAGCAACAAACTAATTACAATTTCAAATTTAAAAACAAAATCTGCATAGCATTTTTTTAATTGAAAACTTTTGCCCAATGAATGACTACTAAACCATTTATTAATATTTTTGCTCAATTTTGCGCATATTTTGGTTCCAGAACATGAATAGTTCATCTTCTAAAAGTAAAATAGTATATTACACTACTTAAGGGCAGGACATTTTTCCTGCCCGTGTGGTGTATACTATTTTTCTTTATAGCTGGTCGAAAGTATGTTACTACTTACATTTTCAATTATTTATTATAAACAATACACGTTCCAGCTAACAGCTCGTTGTGCTGACATGTTTAACTTTTGTTCCTCTTTCGGACACTCACAAAGCTTAAACATTTGCTCCCGCTCTTCGTCTCTCTCTTTCTCACTTTCTTGCGTGTAATCCCATCTATCTCGGTGTACATGAAAAATATTTGCCCCGCTTTACGGAGAACATGGTCTGTCAATGTCACCGATGCATAAATGCAAGACTTTCTACTTTAAAATCGATGGAGAAGGTACGTAGGTACTTTCGACCGAGGCACAAAGAAAATCTCTTTATTTTGGAAGACGCCTAATGTACAATTTTAAATAAAAAGAATGAAAACCTTGTGGTTGAAATTTGCGTCTTTTCTCAGTTCTTATAAAGATTATTGAGCAGGTATAGGTACCTAGATATATTTTTCCATTTGGTTAAAAAATAGAAAGATATTAATATGTCGATTTTTGACACTCAGGTAACCTTTTAATTTGTTTGAAAGTTATTAATATCAATTAATAAATGCTGGCAAATTCCTGCTACCTTACCACTACTGGCATAATTACTGGCAAAGCTTATTATTCCTGGCAAATTCCAGGAATTACTGGCAAATTGGCAACCCTGGTACTTGCGTAGTTTCACCGTGCTCGCCTTCGCTTAGCTGTCGTGATTCATCGGTCGATGTCGACTGTACATTGTTGTTGGTTGAACGCGCGGTTCCATTGGCGTGTGGAGAGTGTAAAAGGGGGTGATGTTTTACATTGCAGAAGCGACAGTTGGATGAACGGCAGTTTTGTTGGAAGTGATTTGGCCTCAAGCAGTTAGAACATAGCTTTAGCTTTTTTACTTCTGCATATCTACCAGGAATGGATTTTTTTTTAAATTTATCGCATTGGGAATTGAAATGGGGTTGCTTGCAAAAAGAACAAGATATTCTTTGCATGGATAAGTGAGAGTAATATTTTTCTTCGCGGTTCGAGTGAGTTTTTTCTTCGCGGTTCGATACACCCGGTTTTGGACTTGGTTTTATTTTCAATCGTCTCTAGTAATTGACAGCGTTTCGTCTGTTAATTCCGCTAGTTTTGGAGAATCACTGGCTGTTTCTTTCCACCCCCTTTTGCTAATGGGATCAAATTTCGATGATAAAATGTATATCAGAAGGGTATCCCATTTTTCAATAGGTTCCTTTAATGCCTTCAGGGCACGTAGATTTTTCTTAAAGTTGTCGAGAAGCTTTCTTAGATATACATGAGACTCAAGTTTTACGGGCTATAGCTCAAAAATTGCTTTGATGTGAGTGTGTATTATGAGTTTGTTATTTTCGAAGCGTTCCTTCAGCATAGTCCAGGCTATATCCTGGACTATGCTGAAGGAACGCTTCGAGAATAGGCCGCGCAAGTCATACAATCACTCGAAGTTACCAATGCGAATTATTCTATAGAATAATTCGCATCCTGAGTTCAGAAATCACGGTAATAACGGTAGACCATTTGAAATTTTTCCACGAAAACGATAATTTTTGGATTTATGGCCCTAAAAAGGTTCAAAGAGGTCTATTTTCTATCGTAATTCACAATATCACACAAGTCATTTGTAAAATTTAATTTCACATAATTGTTGTGGTATTCACAGAATACAGAAAATCTTGTAGGCCTAACACATTTCACCCATGTAAATTCAAAAATGTGTATAGTTGCAACATAATAAACAGGCATACTCATTTCAAAAATCAAAATCAACCCTTTCGATGAATGAGTTATTTGTTTCAATTTTGAATTATTCATTTTTCCCATCTGATTTCAACAAATCCAAAAGGAGAGTTACTATTAGAACATCTCAAAAAATAATTTCTCACCTGTAGCTCTGGCTGAAGTAAGCAATGAAAGTAAAATAAAAACTAGAAATGAAATAAAGTGCATCATGATTGCTTTCAGAAAACTATATGATGCATCGTTTCGGTTTAGTATTTTTTAATCTAAGGATGATGTGGTTTTTGAATGAATGTTGGAATTGAAATTTCCAAAGATAATTTAATGGTCATCAGTCATGAGCCGTGTTGGGAAATACGATGAAATACAAACTTCGATATCAGAGGTGAGACTATTTTGACCTTCTGAACACTTTGAATTCATCAAGTCTAGAATATCGACAAGAGTAAATTCATTTGAGTTTTTTGTATAAGGTTATAAAAAGGGCTGTAAGCTGTCCACGATCACTCCAAATGTAAATCTTAGGAGAACAAGAATTTCCGATTCATTCATGGTTCATCATCATAGTACGAACTATGGCAGAAACAAGTCATTTCCAAGAATGGTTGAATCAGCAAACAGAAATAGTGAAGCAATATACTTATTCGATTCATCTATTCATTCTTTTAGGCAGCAATGAAATTGTTTGAAATATATTGTTCTAATTCGAAAGTGCGCCATCTTTTGGATTCAAGGAGAGAAGCTGAATAGGAAAAACATCCGAAGTTCAGAATTCAACAAAAAGAATAGAATGAGAATATACCGGGTGACAATGGGACTAGGGCCAGACCTATATATCCTTCACTTATCAACCGATTTGGATGAAATTTTGTAAATAGATATGAGACAGAATTTCGGATTGACAAACATATGAGAACAAAATGGCCGATTTTCGGTTTCGCCAGAATAGCCACCAATTTTGATTTTTCAAACGGAACACCCTGTATGTTTGATGATTTTCGGATTCTACGGCTCAAATTACATACGACAGTGTTGCCAATTTTGGTACCTACCGGGCCATCTTGCCATTCGATAATGAATTTAATTACCAATTCAACGATATACATTATGTACTACTTTCTTTTTGTTCAAAACTAAAAACAACCAATTATTTAATTTGTACAATATGCCTACAAATTCCAATGAGTTATCCGTTTAGGTTTGATGAAATAAAAGGTAGCCGTGGAATCATGGAAAACAGTAGGTGATTAATATCATATCAAAAGTGAAATACCAATTTTACTTGTCATCTCGTTTCGTTTGTAAAAAGTTTTTTTGAAATGGAAAATAATAATTATTCTCGAAACGAACAAATCGATATGTATGTAAGTATGTTATACGCTGTTCGTTATCCGTTAAGACGGCACCCATCGAGTACCTATTTCAGGAAATTGGAAATGATGCTAAGGAAAGAACCAGCTGATCAAAACCACATCCACTTCATCGTCAGTGAAGAAGCGGAAACTGATGTTTTAGCATATGTTCATTTTTCTCCATCTGCCCCAGTGCAAGAATTGGAAATTGAATGTGGGATCAGCAGGGAAAGTGCCAGAAAAGTGTTGAAAAAACATAAATATCGCTCTTATAAATAGAGTTTGCATCAGCATCTATATGAAAATGACCCAGAACGGAGACTAACTTATTGTAATTGGCTTTTGCGTCATCGTGAATTGAATAATGGTTTTGTCTCGAAGATAGTGTTTACAGATGAGTCTAGGTTTACGAATAATGGTATGTTCAATAGGAATAATACAAGGTATTGGGCTCAAGAAAATCCTAGGTTGCTGAGAGGAAGTAATTTTCAAGAAAGATTTGGATTCAACGTCTGGATAGGAATCATAGGGACAAGAATCATCGGACCAATTCTTTTCAATGGGCCTTTGTCGAGCCAAAGATATCTACAATTCTTAGAGAACGATATTCAAAATAATATCAACGATTTACCTGAGAACGTCAGGAAAAATATGTTTTTCGGCAGGATGGTGCTGGACCAAATAATGCTAATATTGTTCGGCAATATCTTAGTGATACCTATGGGCGGAGATGGATTGGAACAAATGGTCCAATCAGATGGCCGGCCAGATTGCCCGATTTAACCCCTATTGATGTTTATTTATTGGGTCACATAAAATCCAAAGTATACTCGAGGAGACTAACTTTTCTGGAGGACTTGAGAGATAGAGTTGAGTGCGCATGTCAGGAAATTCCTGCTCACGAACTGATAAATGTGATGAGATGTACAATAAGTGGAACTAGTCTATGTGTTAGGGAAAACGGGCAACACTTCGCACATATCATCGGTCATCAATAAATAAAATGACTTTTCGATGGTTGTGAAACTCTTCTATTGAAAACAGGATAATGGTATTGTGAGTAATGATTTGTACGTTTGATGTTTCACTGTTTCAGTCGTTAGATTTATTCAAACACTTTGATTATATTGAAGTTTTTTTCTGTAATGGGTGTATGATTATTACATATTGTCAAGTCGATTATTTTTGGTAATTAATTGTTACCATTCTGAAGTAAAGTTTGAAAGAATGAATAGATGACATGTTAACTACAAATTTTTTCAGATTGATTTCATTTTGTTCTTCAGAAGATGGCCCTCGGTAGGTACCATTGGTAATTAAATTCTTTAGAAGATGGCCCTCGGTAGGAACCATTTGAAAAAAACGATTTTTGCGTTAAAAATGCGTTCAGAAAATTCAATTTCAAATCCTGCTGTAGGATTTATTATTGATATAGGTGTTATTGATATAAATTAGTATAGATTTCAACCTGATCAAGGCCTCCTGGGCTCAACAAAAATTGAGAAATGATTTTTAATTGTAAAATGACAATTTGGCAACACTGTCGTATGTAATTTGAGCCGTAGAATCCGAAAAACATCAAACATACAGGGTCTTCTATTTGAAAAATCGAAGTTGGTGGATATTCTGGCGAAACCGGAAGTCGGTCATTTTGTTTTCATATTTCGGGGTATCCAAAATTGTGTCTCATATCTATGTATCATATTTCATCCAAATCGGTTGATAAGTGAAGGAGATATAGGCATGGCCCTAGTCCCATTGTCACCCGGTATGTCAATTTCGAATGTGTGATGTCACTTTAATTTATTCTCGTTGGGTAAACCTGCATATAAGAGAAATTTCCGCAATTTTGATGAAATTTCCAGAGATGTTAAGAATGGTAATAATGGTAGAACACTCGAAGTTTTTCCGCGAAAACGATAATTTTTGGAATTAAGGCCCCAGAAAGGTTCCAAAAGGTCTATTTGTAAAATATAATTCCACATAATTGTTGTGGTATTCATAAAATACCGAAAATCTTGTAGGCCCAATATACCAACATACCCAAGTACATACAAAAATGTGTATAGTTACAACATAATAAACAGGCATACTCCATGACATTTTACAATGATTCATCAGCAAATTAAAAAATCAACCCTTTCTTCGATGAATAAATTATTTGTTTCAATTTTGAGTTATTAATTTTTTCCCATCTGATCTCAATCTGATTCCAACAAATCCAAAACGAGAATTACTATTAGAACATCTCAAAAAATAATTTCTCACCTGCAGCTCTGGCTGAAGTTAGCAGTGAAAGTATAATAAACACTAGAGATGAAATACTGTGCATCATCATTGCTTTCAGAAAACTATATGATGTATAGTTTCGGTTTGATATTTTTTATAATCAAATGATGTTATTTTGTTGAGCTTGTTGATCAATATTGCAATTCCCAAAGATAATTTTAAGGTCAGTCATAGGTCGTGTTGGGAAATACGAAGAAATAAAAACTTCGATATCAGAGGTGAGGCTATGAATATTTCGACATTCTAAATAGGGCTGTAAGCTCTGAATGTGAATCCTAGGAGAACGAGAATTGTTCATGGTTCGTTATCATAGTACGAACTATGGCAAAAACAAATCATTTCCAAAAATGGTTGAATTAGCAAACAAAAATAGTGAAGCAATAGACTTATTCGACTCATCTATTCATTCTATCAGGCAGCAAATGAAATAGTTTGAAATTATTATTGTTTTAACTCGAAAGTGCTCCATCTTCTGGATTCATGGAGAGAAGCTGAATAGGGAAAACATCCGAAGTTCAGAAATCAACAGAAGAATAGAAAGAGAATATAATTTCGAATATGTAATGTCAATTTAATATATTCTCGTTGGGTAAAACTGCATAAAAGTGAAATTCCTGTGATTTTGATGAAATTTTTGGAGATGCTCAAGAACGGTAATAACGGTAGACCTATCGAAAAATTTCAGCGAAAACTATAATTTTTTGAATTATGGCCCTAGAAAGGTTTAAAGAGATCTATTTTAATCATAATTTCCAGTCCTTGGAACGGCTGGTTTCTTTGAACACTGTAGGTATAGAACCCTTGATTGACACACTTTGAATTATCATATTGAATCATTTAGTTGGGGAAAACTCCTCATGATTGAGGAATATCATAATAGAATTTCAATGTTAGAATATCATCGAAGTTTGCCATGATACTAAAACATTTGTAACAACTGCAATTTAGCTTTGGTATTACATCAGGTGTGAAATCATCTGCGCTCAAAGATTAACTTCAGTCACTATCGTCCATCGTTCAATATAACCTCTTGGGAGCATTCAATTACATATTGGAGAGAAAGATTGTGCTAAAAATTGAAAAGTATACGATAAAAATGAAGTTAGTTTATTTGAATATCTAACAGGAAAAAACTATTTCCCCTACTAAAACCACGTTGGACATTGAATTCCAGATAGATATTGTCAAAAAAAACTAACTCCAATGGCACAATCTGAAAGTAAAAATTTGCAATTTCATTCAGATTTTGACTTGATTTTTCACTCCAGTCTCAATTGAAAACTCTCTCAGTAGTACACAATACTCAGCACCTCAATGAAATGGAGAAGTTTTATTACTTGAAATTATTGTTATGGAAATGAGTACAGTATGCCCCTGCGTTTTTCATCTCGCACAGGCTAGACGATGCAACCCTTGAGGATTTCTACGAACTGCTCGAAGATTCTGGAAGCCAAGGACGATAATATATATGATCGCGCCCTTACCGCGGTAAATTCACAATTCATATTAGCGAGTTCAAGGTGAATATTTACTTGATGCAGTGCGGTACGCGGTACATTGCAGTAGTAAACTATGACAGATTATTTTATTGCCAGAGTACATTATTGTGCTGTGTTTTGATAAACGAACAATGATCAATCGAGTATCAGTTTCAATAAAAATGGATCCAGTTCCGTAATATTATGTTGTAAGGATGGCGCATTGAAATTGATTGAATCCTTAGATGTCACAGCTGACAGTTAAACCCTTGCTGTATATAGGATTGCTATGAATTATATTATATTCAACTTGCCTTCAGCAAGACGTGACTCTTTGGAAAATCAAAAAAATTGTTAAATTCCGTTCATCAACATAAATGTGCACTGGAAAAGCCATATTCACCAGTAAATATTTTGGATATGTTACTCATACCGATAATCTAACAAAAGGTAGATGAAAGAATGAATTGAGAGTGGGAAAATAAGCAAATAGATTCAAAACTACCAACTTTTGACTTTTTAACGAAAACATGTTTAGATTATGAAAAATGTTTTATTTCTCAAGATTGCCCTCTACCTATACAATAGGCGTATGTATGAGGATTGAGACATTTTTTTTGGTCGATGAAATCAGCCCTCTATGTGTCTGTCCCAGATTTCTGTGAAGCAGAAGAAATGTTTCACTCTAGAAGCATTGAATACTGATTTTTCCAGAATAAACCAAAATCAAAGCAAATATGATTGCAAAAATAATGAATTCAGGCAAAATAATCGAGAGTTTTCTTATAATACAAAAATAATTTCATTTTCTATCACAGAAAACAAATGCTGCATTCGTAATTGAAGTAATTGCGTTTATCATTGTCTAAAATTTATCTAAATGTCGAACTCAGAAAAATACCAGGAAATAAAACAAAAATCATTTGTCTAGAAATAGTTCGAGAACGGGACACTCGAAATCATGCAAAAAAAAAATGTATTTATAAGCCGAGGTATTGCAAAATACCCTTCTGCATCGAACACAGTTTCAGGATCCCAATTGACCAAACATATTCATAGTCCAGTTCACAAACTCAAAATAGTGTTAATTCTGGCTAAAGCTTGTAAAAATATGAGTGAGGGCTCATTAGGAATAACATCTAGAAAAAAGTGTGAACCCGCACATAAAGAATTATAATAATAATAATATTTATTTGCATCAGTAATACCTACAATAGTTATTAATTTGCCATAATATTGAGAAATATTACTCTGACACAAACAAATAAAGAGAAAGAACACAAAGCTTCCGCTGGTGCAAGAGTTATTAACAAATTATGATTAAGAAATAATAGTTTAAAAAAACTAGAGAACACGCTTTTATAGAAAACCAGACTAAAAAATTGAAAATAAGTAAAAAAATTATTTTATTTAAAAAAAAGCGTGGGGTGCATGGTATCACCTCGGCCAACAATTACCTGTGATCTGAGACATTTCTTACTTTACTGCCCTGGTATGTAATGTACTATATAATTATTGATACCATTCACTCCACGCTTTTTTTTAAATAAAATAATTTTTCTTCCAATTTTCTATTTTTTTTTGTCTGGTTTTCTATAAAAGCGTGTTCTTTAGTTTTTTTGAACTATTATTTATTTTCAACTTTTTAGTTTAGTTTTCTATTAATGCGTGTTTTTAGTTTTTTAAACTATTATTATTATAATAATTTTTTTTGACTATTATTCTCCAATATTGAATAGAATCGGACCATAATCACAAAACTCGCGGCCATTTTGGAGCCGCCATCTGGATTCCTTCAATTTTGACAAAATAATCATAATCTACGACCCCAAAAACCCCCACATGCCAATTTTGAATATAATAAGACCATAATCACAAAACTCGGCCGCCATTTTAAAGCCGCCATCTTGAATTTTTCAATTTTTACAAAAGAATCATAATATTCGACCCCAAAAACCTCAACATATCAATTTTGAATAGAATCAGACCATAATCACAAAACTCGTCCACCATTTTGGAGCCGCCATCTTGAATTTTTCAATTTTGACAAAAGAATCATAATCTCCGACCACGAAAACCCTCAGATACCAGCGAATCGGACCATAATCACAAAACTCGTACGCCAGATTGAAGCCGCCATTTCGTTTTTTTTTCACACAAATTTTTTTAATGCATCGTCACCGGAATTATGTACACCTGCCAAATTTCAAATCATTCGGACGTCTGGAAGTGGATCAAAATCGCGCCCAAAGGAGTCGGTTACAAACAAACAAACATACAAGTGAAGCTAATATAAAGTGTGTAAAAAGGAATTTAGTTTTTTGAAAATAACTCTGAAACAATCACCATTCGAAGAATTTTAATAGAAAGGCTCATAAAGAGGAAGAAATGTTCAATGAAAAAGTTTGGTCTCCCGGTACTCTATTTCTATTATTAATATTTTTTGCGGACCTTGTATTAACGAGTCCCCCCTATTAACGCTTAATTTCTCTATTGATTCATGATTGTGATATATGCAGCCAAACATACACCGAAATCGATCATTAATAACCTATTAATAGTCGATTTCTCTATTTATTCATTTATTTATTGAATATACATCCAGCAGGCCGAAGCCCAATTATAAGAGTACATAATGTAGATTACAACATGTGGTTGAAATAGTTACAAGTAATGATACATTCACTCATATAGGTTAGTATTGCTTAGGGTACAATATCTGGTTGAAAGGATTATAAATGATAATGATACGTTTATAGGTTGATCCGAATAATGACACGTTCATAGGCAAGTAAATTAGAAACGGTTTGTCTGAATTGATTCTGAGTGAGGAAGAAAATGTCGACTGTCCTAAGTTTATTACAAGTTCTGCAAATTGAGTTAATTGGAGAAATTAATTCATCTTTTGTATTTGGAACAATGAGATGAAAGGTATTTTGATACCGGAAAGCTATTTGAGGTATGTTGAAATCGATTAGTGAAAGTAGTGTCGAAAAATCTGAAGAATTGTGTATAGGCTTGTGTTTAAATATTAGATCCCCTAAATATATTCTCTTTTCCATTGATTGAAACTTAAATTCATTCAGAAGGAGTTCCTAACTATGATTTCTTTCAGGGTAGCGTTTGAATTTTTCGTAGACTAGGTATTTTAGGAACTTCCTTTGTACCATCTCAATTGCTGAGATTGTTGTTGGTGATATGGATTCCAAGTGTGATTGCAGTATTCCAGTTTACTTCTGACCAACGTATCATACAACAGACAGAGTGCATCCAGAGAGTTGAATTCACTACAAGTTCGAATCAGGAAACCCAGTGATTTCATAGCTTTTGAGATTATTGCTCCGTAGTGATAAGTGAAAGTTAGTTCGTTAAGCAAATAATTGTAAAATAGGGGGTTATTTTTTCGTGTATATGTCATTACTTTACACTTGCTAGTATTTATTTAATGAAAGTTCATTCACTGAACACCAGTTTTCTAAGGAATTTAGATCGATATGTAGTAAAAGAGAATCAGTTGGACCATTAATTCGTTTGTATTATTTCATTTCATCAGCTTACAGAAGGGTTCCAGATTTGACTTCAGTGCATATATCATTCACGAATGAAAGGAATGAAAGTGGTCTCAAATTTGATCCTTGTGGCACAACCGATGTCGCAACAATCTCTGAGGATTTTACTCCTTCATATTTGACGAGCAATTTACGGTCTAACAGATATGTTTTCAAATTATGAATAAGGTTTGCAGGAAAGCCAAAATGCATCATTGTGGTATATGCAACCAACCATACACGAATTCAAATATTATTCAAATTCCAAATCATATTATCTTCGCGCTGTCAAATTCATGTATTTTCAAATCCAAATACTGCAAGTTTCCTGCTAGTTGAAGCAAATGGATATTGAAAATTTCACGTTGGACGAAGGTCGACGGAATTTTTTTGAAATCAACTCGTATATTAAAATGTTGATTAAATATCTCGATCATTAATCGCCACTATACACTAGTTGATTAAATAACTATTAATTTAATGTGGAGAATAAAGCTCCGTGAGGAATTTTTTTCGAGGCGAGGCGAAATTTACGTGGAAATTTTTTAACAGTTGTAAGGGTCTTTTCCTCCTTTTTCCTTTCCTTGGCACTTTTCTATCAAACTCTAAAATTTCCTCGTGCGCCACCTTTAGCTTTATAGTGGAAAAGGCCACTTTTGCTCCGGACAGTCTCAGTGAAGAAAATAAACACTCCAGGGGTCAGTATAGTATGGACAACACGGGACCAGAAGGGCAGGCTTCAATTGCCCTTAGCTGGGTTTCGTACCTGGGTGCTGACTGCACAATCAGCTGTTAAACTTAAAGCTCTGAATCAAGTATTAAATAAAAACAAAGGTCAGTTCCAAGTCATCCATAACAATTTATTATCTACTACTATTTACAATGGCTGTCGGTAGCCTTCAGGACTATAAATAGCAAGGCAAGCTATACTATAGAAGTGGAAAGGGGTGTCAAGCGTACTAAGGTGGTTATAGTAAGTTATGCAAAGCTCATGCGGGAAAAGATTCAAACTGTAGTATAAAAGCCCAAAAGGACGGGGTGCAAACACAGCATATCAACATTAAAGCAAAGCGAGTCTCTACTGGTAAGTTTACGAACGGCCATACATATGAGAGGAGTAAGCAGTTTGGCGTCGTGCGTGTGTGAGGGCCTTTAGTGTTTCCTGACATGAATACCGTTAATCCCTTATCGACGTTCTCCCGAATGTCTATTCTACGCGGCTGTTAGTGGGACGAGGCCCTAATAGTGCCTTGCAACCCCACTGACAGTTTGTTCCTCCCTCGGCTAACTTACAAACTCGTCTCGCGGCTTTTCAGTTGCTAACCTACGCGACTGTTAGTGTGGCGAGGCCCTCACTAGTGCCTTGCAACCCAACTGACAGTTTTTCCCTCCTTCGGCTGAGTTCAAATTCTTATCGCGGCTTTCCGGCTTCTAACCTACACGACTGTTAGTGTGGCGAGGCCCTCACTAGTGCCTTGCAACCCAACTGACAGTTTTTCCCTCTTTCGGCTAAGTTCGAATTCTTATCGCGGCTTCTAACCTACACGACTGTTAGTGTGGCGAGGCCCTCACTAGTGCCTTGCAACTCCAATTGACAGTTTTCCCTCTTTCGGCTAAATACAAACTCTTATCGCGACTGTCCTTACTCGAGCTTATCTAGACAAAGGTACCCACTTACGAAACCTGTCACTACTGCTTACTCATAGAATTGATATTCTCACCGATTTTGGAACTCCCGATCACGGCTACTAACTAATTTTACTCGCGTGGTGGTCACTCTGGCTTCTCGAACGGTACTGCCAAGTGCTTGTGTTGTGATACACTTCGGCAAACTTTTCCCCCTCTACTAGTTAGATTAAATCGATGCGCGGACCGATCGCGAGCGACATCAACATTTATCAATACCTTGTACCTTCCTGCGAATAATGACCAAGTCCAACTTCGGGTGTTCTCTCTCGGGCCTGGCTCTGCTCCTCTCCCTGGCGTGTTGGCTGGCTTCGCTGCTCCGGAACGACTGACTGCTTTCTCTCGCCTTTGATCCAATGTCCACAATATCGGCCTCCCCTCCTTCGTGACGTCAACGGCTGGTCGGACACAGTGTCATGTTCTCGCATAGAGAAACTAAAAATAAAGAGAGTTGTCAAAACTGCAGTAAAAGTTGGCACCACGTTTAGACAGTGGCGACATATCTCGCAACTGGCCGAACTAAGTACAGTTGGTAAGACCGATTGAGATAAGGCGGGTTTTTCAAATGCGTTACTTTTATATGATGGATATGGTATATATTTTATAAGTGATCGATTTGCCATTCTTGTATTCCATATGAATGGTTGTATCGTATGAAATACAGGAATGGCAAAACGATCCCTAATAAAATATATACAGTAATCGATTCGTAGAATCTGTTAGTTCGTTCGTGGTTAAAATAAAGTATCAGAGTAAATCTTCATTTCATGATATCAAGAACAAAATTAAACATCTTATAAAACAAGAATAATAAGTTGAACACTATAAAAACACATTTTATGTATCTAGGACGAGGTACAACTACAGACAAAACAATTTTAAAACTCCGAAAAACAACAAAATTAAAAATATTCTCCAGTAGCTTATCATCGAATCAACCGAAATAAAAACAAATTACATTTACAACAAACCTTCAATCATTTTGTTGATTTATTAGCACAAAGGAGACCATGTACTTCGTACTTCCTCAAATGGTGATAGGAAATAGAAACTGATGGATGGAAATAAGTACCAGTTTGTGAAAAAATTTCTGCAACTGATGGATGGAAATAAGTATCAGTTTGTGAAAAGCAGCTTTATATTTTACCTTGTGAAAGAATATTTCGAGGAATTTCAGCGTCAACTCGAATAACAAAACATTCCATTTTCGACGTTGGGTTCATAATTCAAGTCCATGGTATAATTTCTATAATTAATTTTTCGATGACAACAGTAGAATTATTCTGAAATTATAACGTGTTTGTCATTTTCTGACAAATGTCGAAATTGGAAAATTATCATGTCATCAGTCGTCTGTGGATTGCGGGCAGCGCCTCCATGCGCGACTGGCCGTACCAAAAACTTGGTGGTCAAGATCGCCAATGTTTCAAACAGTCTCTTTATTTTTAATTTGTCTATGTGTTCTCGGTGGCGACGGCTGGGCTATTTCTCTGCGTGGCGATCGGACTGTTGGCTCGTACGGAAATGAATGCAATCTCTGTGGAGACTTTGATTCTCGAGTTTTGCGTTCGACTCAAGCGGTAGCTTCAGAGTGGGGCGGGTGACGTACGATTGCTTTGTTTTGCTATGTGTTCCGATGTGTTTTACGTAATCGATTCGGGAGGGCTGTTTATTACGAAATGTGTAATTCATGCTTCGCGAATTTATGTTGGACAAGAACGATATTTTTCTGATTATTACTAACGGAGATAGGGCTTTTATTCCACGGAGCTTGGGAGACTGTTGAAATGAATGAAAAACTATTGTAAATAAATAGAACCTTAGTAACTTCGTTACATAGTTGAGAAGTGATATGATCTACACATTGCCATCTTATCTATTTTCTTCACAACCACTAAATAATGTATTTGTCAATAATACGAGATTTCTAGGAATTAACATTTTTATTTGTTATTCCCTATAAAGTTTAATTTAACACAAAACACGAATTGCACAATTTGTTCAATTGTACATTAACAAATTATATTTGAAACGTAGGATTCACATACATAACAAAATTTATATGTTCCTTGAATTCTTCTAACACACCCTCCCTTCTCAATGGTGAATAGGAAGGAAACGAAATAATTAGAGGTCTGTGTTTTAAGACATATGTAATATTTTGAAACAATTTTGTTCAAATTTATTCTAGGCATAGAGCCATATTTACTTGAAATATGCAGCCGACTTCATTGTATTTCTTTAAACAAGCCTCTCGACTCTAACTCTTCCTGTTCACAATATTTGATTAAATTCGTTAAATGTATTGAATTAGGATGGCATATTTGCACGTACCATTTTTCTAAAAATTTTTAACGCATATGTTCACAAGAAATGTTTGACAATTGTCTACGTTTGCTGATTCCGTCAAAACTGCAACAAATCATATATTTTTTCGATTAAAAGTGTTGTGAATTACTTTTAGGAATAATACATTGCTACCACCGTTAGTAAATTAAAATTTCCAAAGGGCGATAGATTGAACTACTACCCTATCTGAGATTTAGCATTTGGTGTAACTAAAGTGGGCAATATTTTTTCATTAAACGAAATATGGTGGATATACTTACATTTTGTATTTCATCAAAATTACTTTATGTTCATCTTTCTTGGCAAATCTCTATTGGTATAAAAAAATCAACAAAATAATACTGAAACAAATTTAATTATTACAGGTATTATTAATATTGAAAACACAATTATTTTAAATGGTTGTGGGCTGGCTTGAATTCGTGGTTTGGATATGGGTACTTTCTGTTTTATTTTCTATTTTATCTTACGTTATGCTCTGATCATGATTGAAATTGCTAGTAGTTGGTAAAGTTCTCCTCATGGCTCCAATCATCTCTCGATGTTCAATTGTAAGTAAGGTTTGATTGATTGGCTATTACGGTGTCCGGTAATTTTAATGAGCTGCTGTTCACCAACTCCCTCCTTGGCCAAATTGGAAACACTTGTGCTTTTGCAGAGTGGTTGGTAATTTTGAATTTTTTTGTGTCAATTTCTATATCAGAGGCTGCGGATTTGAACCATGAAGATATAATGTTCTTGTACCATCCTTTCGAATTGGGTTGACTCCAGTATGGATTTGGAGTTAAGAACAATCTGTCGGTCTTGATAAGATTTCCCCTTTTTTCAATCAACTTCTTAAACAAGCGAACGGGACAAATCGGTGGATTGTCGAAATTTCAATATCAACCATTTACTATCTGACAGTTTAAGAGAATATAAGATAATACTCTATCCAACTTGTTGGATTTCCCAAATTATCAGTTTCTCCTTGGACACAGGCAGAATATCCCTGCTCTATTCCCCATGCCAGCTCATGTGAAACTATATGAAAAAATTTACGCTGCAAGCCATCTGCAATATCTTCATCCCAGATTTCGATATTTTTTTATATTCGTCACTGGTTAAGGCTGAGGCAATCACTTTTCTTTTCAGGGGGTTCCTCTGTAGTTTTTTGCGGTTAGCATCCCGAGAGGCTCTGGCGCAAATTCCACATCAGAAAATGGATTAAATTTTATTTTGTATTTTTTGTAATAAATTTCTTGTAATTGGTTAGCAGTAGAGTTCCACATATCTTCGAAAACACTTTTCTTGTAATCGTCAAAATTTATTTTTTTCATATTTAACGCCAGTATATCAGCCAGATGTACGACACTCATACACTCATGACTATTAGGCAACTTTTCGTTGCAAAATTCAACAAACCGTTTCCATACACTTGTTACGCCGCTGGTTATTGCTGGAGAATTAAATTCCAGGGGTTACGGTGCAGACACACCACACCTGCAACACCACTGTTACGCCACTGGCCTATTATTGAGAGATCACTCCTTCAACTCTATACCAATGAACGCTAATATTATGACTCAATCACTTTACTTGATCATTCCTTTGTTGTTAGGTTGAGAAAACAGTATCAAGAGCATCGACTATCTGAGGATGGTCGAACAGAAATTATCTCTCTGGAGCGGTCTACAGGAAATATTTCATTTCTCTCTATACTGGAGCGGTGAGTTGTTTATTCAGGAAGTACGTACCGTTTCAGAAGGATTCGAAAAATATAATAATGCACTCATTAAAATAGTAAGAATATATTACATAAAAATTGCCAAAAGTATTTCATCCGTTCTACATACGGATGAGATGATACAATATTCAGAAAAAAACTAGAGTCTAGTTTACTTGGAGTTGTTTCTTTATCAGTCTACAATTCAAATAGAGTGACGAAAAGTAATAGTGGCATCAATAGTTACAAACGACTGTGGGTAATTATCTTTTGAAAAACCCAACATAAAATTATGGAGATACCTTTACAGACACATGCACATTATGAATGATTCAATTTGCCAACCCATAAATACAGAAAACATATATAACTTACGATACATCAGCAGAGTCAACACTTATTCACTGAAGATGGCTTTAAAACGACAATTAGTTTTAATTTTATTATTAGTTTGATTAATCCCGCGGAAATTGTTATTTTAATTTCACTCGCACTGTATATTAGTATAGCGTGTATGGATATGGTTTTCTATTGTGCACAATATTATGAACTATCGATTTGAGGTTTTTCGTTGACTCATTCACGTTCCTGAAGCGTTGATTAATAATATTCAATTTTTGGAAAAAATACTGGTTTACTGGTGAATTCACTTGGATACTCGGATTAAATTGAATATAATTTCTATTAATGGCAACTCAAGTTCACTGCTTGACAACTATATTCATACTCTTCTCATCTTGATTTCACTAAGTCGTGATTGACTGAAATATAAGCTCATTTTGAACGTACTTGTTCTTTGTTTGACTGCCGAACCACGAGAGCTTGTTGATCTGAAACATCGCGCCTTTTTATAACCCGTTACCGGATCACGTGATAGTTGGGCTAGTCGCGGGGAAAAATGTCTGATATTATAATTATCTTCAACTTGTCAGTGGCTCAATATTTAATGGCTTTGTTTCTGTCATCAAAAATATATAAAACAAGAATGTATGCCTTTCGACTTTCGAGTTACATTAATGGGCTGTCATAATCTATAAATTTATAGCGTTTTTCTGTTGACATAAATACATTAAAAACAGTTTTATGATATCTCATATCGCAATGCGATTGGGCGAACTGTCAAAAAACTCTGAATGTATACTTTTGTTTACTCGTTTATTTTCCCGAAATATGGCGATCAGCGGACGTGATGAGTTATTTATGACTTATGTATACGAGGGGTAATTTTTCATAGGAATTCCTAAGTGCATTTAATTGTCTTCAGATAACGACATATTTTTAACTGGCATGTGCTTATCAGCTTTGGTCGTGTATTTGAATTTAGAACCTATGTTCATTTCTATGGATTTTTTTTTCTGGTTATAAAGTTCGTATTAAGTAATATCGTGTTGTTTCTTATGAATAAAAGTTTTTCTGTAATTAAGGGGCCTGACACACTTGTTTTTGATTTTCTATTGTTATCTGGTATTAGGTTTTTTGAATTTCTTGTCTGATAACTTTTTGATTTTCTTTACCAAATCGAAATATTCCAATATACACTTATTAAACTCAACGTATATACGTTTCGAACTAGTAATTGACATCTACCATGACAGGGCCGTTTAAATAAAAATCGACGTATGTCAACAACAATACCTTGGCCGGCTTCGCAACCTGTGAAATTTATTTGGAAGGTCAGGTTTGATTTATAATTTCATTCCAAATTGTGATGTAAAATTATTTACCGAATACCACACGAGCGTAAATTGTTACCGGGCATTTTTTTTTTCGGTCACGAATATTTTAAGAAAATTATCCCTGTTTTGACCAGGGATAATTTTCAAAATATTCGTGGCTTCAAAAAAATTACCGAAAATAATTTGATCTCTTGTGATATTATGAGTGGAAATTACTTAAAGGAACAATCAATACCCAGCTGAAAAAAAATAACTGATTTTTCATAAAACGAGCCTGTTGTTAATTAACAAATTTTCTTACAGTTTCCGTTTATATTTCAAGTCGGTTTAACGAAAGCCGCTGAAATTATTTCTCTCCGTGGAGATTTTTCTGCGTCGAGATTTCATCAAAACTACACTTTAGGAGATTACGACATTGCTATGTTTTCAATTATTTTAATTTATCAGTCATTATTAATTGAAACTTACAGAAAAACTAAGAAATGAAAAAGAAAGGTTGTATTTTTTATTTATATCAATTATTATTACTGTTTTCATATACGAAAACTATTAGATTACATAAATTCAAATTTGTTTGTGTTTTTTGGTTGAAAAAATATAGTTATTTTGTTTGCCATTTCATTTATTATTATGACTAAAGAAAAATATGTTTTCATTGTTTATACCAGTTTTTTTTAACTGTTTTCAAGAAAAGATTTGGAAAAACTTCTGTTTCAAAAATTAATCATTTGCAATCCTCTACAAGCTTAAGAATATATTTCTGCTTTTAATTTAATTGTTTATTGAATAAACAATTTGTTATAAACAATCACTGAATGTGTTTCACAAAACAAAAACAATGAAATGCGTAGAAATGTAGAAAAAAATCGCAATTTTTTTTTTATAGTCTACACAAGTCAAGGCCGCTATTAAATTTGTTAAGTTAATAACATCTATTCCTTTCAAACTATTACAGATACGATAATCAGCATTCGGGACGTTTTTATGGAGAATTAACTGATCTTCGAAATTATTTCTGAATAAATATGTTACTAGTCTTTATCATTACTTACATGCATTTTTTTTATAAAAATTGAAAGTTTTCTTGATTTTTCCTGATTCTCCATGACCTATTCACTACTGTGGATAGAAGGCCTCCAAGATGATTGGTTTTTTTAAGTGATAAAATATCTACCAAATTAATTTTGGATCTAACCTATAGCTCTGATAGTTAAAATAATAATCAACTTTAATGAACAATCAGTTGATCATTGAATTTCAAAATTTATATATTTTCTTTTTTTTCTGATTATAATTACTTTTTTAATTCGAGCAACATCTATTGTTCATCTATTAGTGAATCTTCAGTAGTTAATTATTCATGAAAGATTAGAAAATATCGAGGACACTGTTTATAAACATATGTATGTAACTAATGATCAACAATGGTTACATACTTATTCATTTCAAAGATCAAGTAACTCTTTATATATATATATATATATATATATATATATATATATATATATATATATATATATATATATATATATATATATATAGATATATATATATATATATATATATATATACATATATATATTGTTATGTTATGAAATGTTATTAAATAATTACACTTATAATTATCATTATTATTATCAGTTATTGTTATTAGTATCGTTGATGCTATGTTATTTTTCAATTTTCTTTACCCTTTTACTACTTATACTATGCTTTGGTCGATACATATGTAAAAAATAACATTCCTGAAGCAGTTCTGATATCAAAATTCTATATCCAACTTTGAATCATATCAAAATTGAAATGTATGAAAAATATTGAATTGAAGCAAGATCAAAGTATAGATGAGTTTTGAACATCCTGTATGACAATTCACATGAACAGAAAACCCACCAGGGATTCAAAGATTTGTGTGGGAAAAGTATTAAAAAATAAATAGTATGTAAGAGTTAGAATTAGATTTCTCCATAAAATCATTAACATTAATTAGAACAGCAAATAACTCGGTAGGAAGTGATACAAACTCGGAAATCAGTGAAAAAATAAAAATTGGTGAGTGTTACTATGGAACGAAATAACAAGTTCTGAGGAGATTGAAAGAAAGTTCGAAAAGGGAAGCCACGGACAAAATTGTAAAAGAAGCGTCCATACATAATATAAGAAAGCCTGCTATTAAATTTCCGATCGAGGAAAATTTCTTGAAAGGCTGAACGGAAGAAATACATAGTAAATAAAAATTCCACCTACCTGGTCCAGAATACAAATATTGGAGGAAGAGCATGAGAGCTGTCAGTGAGATCCCAGAAATACTTCCACGGGACTGGAATCGTCAACAGAAACGCAGCTTCAATGTATTCAATAACTGAACTCACCTAAGTGCAACCTTCCACATAAAACCAAGAACTTTAAGTGTTCTTAACCACTGGTTATTTTGTTTTGGGCTGAACAATCAAAAATTCCATGCCCAAAAGACTGATAATAAGTTCAAACTTTCTTCATCAATTTTTCATTATCACAAACTTTAAAACTGCACTATTTTATGTCATATTTTTGCTAGTATAAGGTAGCTATCGTAGAGTAGGGTATTTATAGGTTTTGGTCTGAATAAAACCAACAAAGTTGATTACTATCTGCAAACCTGTATTCATTTTTCAATTTCTATTTTTACTTTTCTCCACTGAACAGTTTTTATCATCGAATCGATAATGCCATAGTCGGCAACACCGATTACAGGAACCTGCTACTGGGAAGGAGTCATACATGTTCATAGGCGTACCTGACTGAGCTGGGATAAGGTAAAAGGGTTTGAAAAGGAAAAAGGTGACATTACATAGCCGGAGGTATTTTTATTTGTTATGGTAGGGTTTCAGAAATATAATCTATGAAATAAATTTTAAAAAATATATAAATTAAAATCATATAAACAACCCATCGTAACAATATATATGAAAAGCATCAAATTGAAGATAGTGACACCTATAATCTGTGCGGTGAAGCTTAGACCTAATGTCGTGGAATTTTAATGGCACGAAATTTCGTGCACATCAATATGTCACCAACCGATGTCAGCGTAGGCCAACCCACGATACCAATAGTCGTACTCCTAGTGCGTTCAGAGTAACGCAAAACAAATAACTAGATAAAGAGAAATTTGGATTCGTAACAAATTTCTCTTTATCTAGTTACTTGTTTTGCGTTACTCTAAACGCACTAGGAGTACGACTATTGGTGTCGTGGGTTGGCCTATGCTGACATCTGTTGGTGACCTATTTCGTGCCATTAAAATTCCACAACATTAGTTCTGAACTTCACCGCACAGATTATAGGTGTCACTATCTATAATTCGATGCTTTTCACATTTTCGTACTTGCCGGTAGGTATTAACACTATGAGATATTTGATGCGAATTTGAAAGAGACCACAAGCCGTCCTGATGATTGGGAAACCATGAAACAGCTGTTGGCGGATGGTGAGCTCTCTTGGATTCGTAACAAATTTCTCTTTATATATATATATATATATTATATATATATATATATATATATATATATATATATATATGTTAATACCTCATCAAATTTAATGGCCGCCTCCATGTAGACCATGATATTGGGAACTGCAATAAAAAATATAAATATTTTTTTTACATTTTAACCCATGATTGTGTAATTTTTTTTTGTGTGTCTGAAAAATATAAACATATTCAGTGATTATTTATAACAAATTATAAACTAACAAAATATTTTTTAAACTTGAAGAGGTTTGCGAATGATGAATTTTAAAGACAAATATTTTTTTTATTATTTTGTTTGATCAATAAAAAAAGTAAAAAGCTATTATAACTAATGATAAAAAATTATTAGGATTTTTTTAAATCATAATATTTTCTAATAAATGAAATGGCAGATTTTTTTTCAAAAATATGTTATTAATATATTTGTTTATAATCAGTTTTCGAACATATAGCACTAAAAATATAAAATTTACGTAATCTTATAGTATTTTCTTATATGAAAACAGTAATAATAGTTACATGAATAGATTTTGTTAGCTTTAATAATTGATAACTAATAGATTATAACAATTGGAAACAACGCAATTTAATAATATCATATAGTATACTTGTGATAAAGTCTCCACAAAGCAAAATAATTTCAATGGCTTTTGTTCAACAATTATTCAAGTTGAAATATGAACGGAAACTCTAAAAAAAATTGTTAATCAACAACAGGCACATTTTATGTAGGATAAAAAATTTGTTTTACTTGTTACGGCTGGTTTCGGGGCATCGTAACGGCTTAGCGCTCTCCGCGCAGAGCTCTATTTTCAACATTAAACTAAAATTGTTAATTATTTCTTCCTCTTTATGAATCTTTCTTTCAATTATTCATTATTATTCGCAACAAACAAAATTCCTTTTTTATCTTAATTTGTTAATAACCTTGATAATCAATTGATTATGTGCGGGTTCGAAACTTTTGCACATTTTTTTTAGACGTCATTCCGAATCCAATGAGCCGTGACACATATTTTTACGAGCTTTAACAAGAACGAATACCATTTTGAGTTTGTGAACTAGACTATTAGCAATGGTAAAGGAATTCATAAGTTACAACCGAGAGAAAATCGCCATCAACGACTCGATATAAATCGAATCACAAAATTGGACCTACGATGTGCGTTTTTGACCAAAACTGTATAAACTAATATCGAATCAAATCTGAAGGAAACCTCTACACAAAATGGAGATTTACCGTAGGAATCGAACAAAATATTTCAGTCTTTCTCTAGGCAGCTGTCAAAATTGATTGAAATGTCACGCTTGATTCCGGTAGTCAGTCAAATTTGATTAGCCAATCTTTATGCAACAAACTGAGGTTACGTACACTGCGAACAAGTAAATATAAACAAGGTATCAATCAAATTGAAACGAAAATAAAAAATAAAACTCGAACACAAATAAAATCCAGAATTGGAGAATTTCAAACTAATTTATCATTTCTCGTTTTACCTTCGTTTACGGAGAAGTTGTCATTATTCTTGGATGCAATAGAAGAATCAACGTCAATTAGTGCGCCGTCAACCACTAGTGTAACAAACGCCACACCTATCGATATATCGCAGAAACAGATTTATTAACCAGCAGATAATCATAATGAAGTAATAATTTCGAACAGTGGTTAATTAAGAGTGATGTCGCTTGAAAATATTTTTGAAAATGTTTAATCATTGTCTTCAGCTGACTCAACAATACCAATTCTCCTTCAGTTCAAATCGATACCCAATCTATGTCAAATCAGATCATTACAAATAATCAATCGAATTCTGCATTGAATATGTCAGTATGGTAAATAATTTCAAACCCGAATATTTGAACTGTTTTCCCCAATTTGATGGGATCCCAAACGAATTGAATAGATATTCGAGTAGTTGCGAAAGTTTGATAACTAATTTTTTTATGATACTACTGATACAGGGTGTTTTCAAAATATACAGTGTGTCTCACTTCTCATGGAAACACCCCTGTATCTTCCGTAATTATTGGAGTAGAATTCTGTAATTTTAACGATCATTAGATATACCGAAGATGAGTCTGAATCTCTTCTGCGATTGATATAGCGATTTTTTCGGAAAATAATATCAGGACATCAACTTCATTTCCAATCCATATTTTCACCAAAAAATTTCAGTTCTGAAAAATCATAATTTGTCTCACTTCGCATGGAAACACCACCGTATCTACCGTTATTATTGGAATAGAATTCTGTGATATTCACTATCAATAGGTATACTGAGGATGAGTTTAAATCTCCCCTGAGATTAACCTGAGGGACATACACTGCGCGCCAGGGATGATGGATATACCGATTTTTGCGAAAAATAATATTAGGGGTAAGATAGGCTCAAAATTCTTACGGATTCGTGATCGAGACATCAACTCCAGTACCAATCCATATTTTCGCTGAAGAATGTTCAGTTCTGAAAAATCCAAATTGGTCTTACTTACCGTGGAAACGGGGACGCTTCCATGGGAAGTGAGACAAATCCTGTAATTATCGGAATAGACTTCTGTAATTCATACAATGACCTTATTGTGCAGCAATTCTATGCACCATTACTAACTGGTATCTGTCAAAGCCACCTCGACTCAAGGTTCTTAGTAGCCAAACGTGCTTACCTGCTGCAGTGTACTTGCGTAGAAAAAATTCAGATTCCATAGTATAACGTAAGTCTGCCGGTCGACTGAGGTTGGTGTACACTGAGGTTGATGTCCTGATTACGAATCCGTAAGAATTTTGAGACTATCTGGCCTCCTAATATGATTTTTAGCACAAATTGGTATATCCATCGTCCATGGCGCGCAGTGTATGTCACTCAGGTTAACCCCGGAAGATATTTAGACTCACCCTTGGTATTTCTAACGATCGTGAAAATAACAGAATTCTACTTCAATATTTACGGGAGATACGGGGGTGTTTTCTTGAGAAGTGAGACAATTTCGGATTTTTCAGGACTGAAAATTTTTCCGCGAAAATATCGATTGGTACCAAAAGTGATGTCCTAATTACGAATCCGTAAGAATTTGAGCCTATCTTGCCCCCTAATATTATTTTTCGAAAAAATCGGTATATCCATCGTCTCTGGCGCGCAGTGTATGTTACTCTGGTCAACCCCAGAAGAGATTCAGACTCATTCTTGGTATATCCAACAATCGTGGAAATTATAGAATTCCACTCCAATAACTACTGAAGATAGGTACAGGCGTTTCCATGAAAAGTGAGACAAATTCGGATTTTTCAGAACTGAAAATTTTACAGCGAAAATATGGATTGATACCAAAGTTGATGTCCTGATGACGAATCTGAAAGAATTCCGATCGTATCTGGCCCCCTAATATTATTTTTCGCAAACATCGGTATATCCAATGCCCCTGGCGCGAAGTGTATGTCACTCAGGTTGATCTCAGAAGAGATTCAGACTCATATTTGGTATATCTAACGATCGTGAGAATTTCCGAATTCTACTCCAATAATTACGGAAGATACGGGGGCGTTTCCATGAAAAGTGAGACAAATTCGGAATGTTCAGAACTGAAAATTTTTCAGAAAAAATATAGATTGGTACTAAGGTTGATGTCCTGATCGAGAAACCGTAATAATTTTGAGCCTATCTTGCCCTCTAATATTATTTTTCGCAAAAATCGGTATATCCATCGCCCCTGGCGCGAAGTGTGTGTATTCAGGTTAACCCCAGAAGAGATTTAGACTCTTCCTCTGTATATCTAATGATCGTGAAAATTATAGAAACTCCAATAATTACGGGAGACATGGAGGTTTCCATGAGAAGTGAGACACACTGTTTATTTGTTGAATTATTTGATTGGAAAATTGACAGGTAACCAATAATATTCCAGTGAGGTAAAAAATTTTTCAAATGAAACCAAATTTCCAACAAAGACTCAATTAACAAACAGCTTTTTCAAGAGTGTCATTCAATTATCATACACAGAATAATTGATTTCAAAATAATCAATATATTCCGCAAAATAATCAATATCGATAGAATGATAGCTTCCGCAGCTCATTCATATCCAACCCAGAGGAATGCGCCACAGCCAAAATTCTTCAGAAGTTTTCGAACAATCTGTTGAAATCAAAATGTCTTTAAACCAAATCCGTCCTCAATAAGCACCTCGACCAAGCAAACATTCAATCAATTCCAACCAGGATCTTCAAATTATAAAGCTCCGCAAAGAAGTGGATGACACCGATCATTCATTTCCAAATTTTGATACTGGTTTCCAGAATCAAGTGGAAAATGACGAATCGAATCAAACAAATTATCTTGAATATTTCCATCCTACATTAAAAATCCCATATGAAGCAGAACATTTTCGAATAATTACAGCGACATTATTCCATATGAAGCGGGTATATTCATGAAGCGAGACATATTCAGCGAAAATTTTTGGATAGTTCTAACAACCATTCAAATTTTGTCATTTTGTGTCATATGAAACAATTTCACCCAATCATGTCAATATTACACTGATATTGCATTCAATCACTATGACAACACGATTGAGTTTGACAACTTAATTCCAAATAAATTTCAAAATGTCACGTTTTGGCAATGCGAATGTTCAAAGTATAAATGCGCTAATCAAAGAAAAAATTTCCAGAAATACAACCTACAGTCACAAATATATTTGGGGAATATTCATGGAATTTTGCTGCGAACGAGAAGATGAATTAAATGAATATAGGCAGATTTCAATACTTCTCAAACCTAGATCTTGCCAGCGGTTTTCATCAAATAGACCTTCTCATTTAACAGCGATAGCATTTGTTCTTTTTTTTGCCGAACCAAAGACATGGAAGTAGGTATTCCAAATTTTTTAGGGTACATATTCAAAACTAAACTTGTGTGCAGAAGACGTTTGAATAAATTCAAATGAAATTTTCGTCTGCGGCAAAAATCGTCTTTAAATTAAGGAGTTTCATGTTCCGCCGTACGTACCGCCCCTTTGTTAGATTGAGGTTAGGTTATTAAACAACAAATCCTAAATTCAAACCAAAGCATACATCTATATGGATTAATGTACTTTTCAGAATTAATCTGTTAATATCAGGTTATTCTCCAGATCTGTTGATTTCATGATATGATTACAACACAAAACGAAGCAAAAAAAGAAGCCTGAACGTCTTCAAAGAATCGGAGTTCAACATATTTTTGTGGATTCACACAATTATAACTACAACAAAGAAAACTGATTGTGTTTCTAGTTGGTTATTCACAATGAAATAGGAAATAGTGCTTAGCAAGTTATCCAGGGCATCTTGGTGGTTGTACTCATCTAAAGCAGTGGTCTTGAACACCCCCAAAATCTTCCCACAGATTCGAAAAATCTGATGATGTACGAAAATGAAATAAATACCAACTGCTAACATTTGAGCAATGGAATCAAAAACACTATAACCCAATACAACATAAATTTTAATATTTACTTAAATGGCATTGATGGAAATATTCAAGTTTTTCGAAAGTGAATATTTGAAGCAGATTCGAAAAAACATTTCATTGATTTCAGTAACATTTTATCTCAGTACACTTTTATTACAAGTATAATTGCTTCTTTGGAACTGGAAGATCATTTGACAAAAACACAATAATTTCTAAAAAAGCAATAACAATCAGCATGTAATCTCATATACTGATACCAACAATAATGATTATGAATGTGCTTCTTCAAGTGCTGCACTTCTGGAACGACATTGTATACCACCTTCAAATTAAAACTATATTGGCAGACCCATGGCACCATCCAGCAGAGAACCAGAGGGGATTATTTTCTAGACAGCATAATGCCTGATCTGAAAGACCGCTCGCCTTTCTGCAGATACTTTGAACCTTTTTGGCTCAAGCATTTTTATAACAAAATCCGAATACACTGAATGAAACCTTTTCAATGTGAAGAACACGTCAGAATTTCATACCCATAACTGGGGGTTTCTTCTTCCACTGCCGTTAGAGAGAATCAGCTATGAGTTTCGAAGTGGAGGCAGGAGCTCGCAGAAAATAAATAGTTCGAAAGTGCCCAGTTGTGTGCCTCCTACAACCGAAGTTTTTTTACAATGACCTCTTGTTTTTTTTAAGGGATGAGAGAGGTTTCGTTACTACCCCTGTGGTCAGCGGTCACAGTCCTCTCACAGACAGAAATATGTTTGCAGAGGATGAGTGTTGGACGAGTGAAGTAAATGAGGATCATTACGATCTGTTGAACGAGCAGGGGTGCCTTGATAGTAACTCCCTAGAGGCTTAACAGGAAGGACATTTAAGGAAATTTTCAGGATGAGTGTTTCTTACAGTGTTCAAATGTTTGTTTCTGGCTATATGACCTCTATCCAAATATCCAGCATTTCATTTAGAATTTTGGCTGACCTCGCCATACGTAGGGCTATTTCTAAAAGATCATTTTTTATTTTAAGCTCTAAAAAATTGGCTAGGAGAAAGTGTCGGAAAGGTGGAGGACGGCTTAGCCCTTCTAAATATATATATCCCAACTTTCTGGAAGGAATATACTTCTTTTTAGTTTGTGATTGAGGTTTCTGTTAACTCTCTATTTTATAAAAAAATATTTCCATATGCATAACTTGTTTCATTGTTAAAGTTGTCATTGGAACTGTACTTGAGCCAAATTGACCCCCCCAACATCTTGGGCTGCGACCGCTCCTGCCTGACAGTGAAAAACACTGATTTTGATTTTCTGGTAATACCTCAAGTTAAAATATATACTTTTTTCAATTATTTTCGGCTTTTTTTTTCAATAATCTTTTCGGTGTTTCAAGCATTATCTTAAGTTATTAGTCACAAGAAGTTTAAATTAGTTTTCAATGAGAATATGTCGAAAGATAAAAGTTGGGCAAATTTTCCTATTACTTGAATCTCACATGTTTTGGGGCATGAGTAGCTCTTCAGGTTGACTGTCATTCGATATTTGAAGCAACATCGATCGTGATTGGTACTTTGAAGAGTACACTTGCATCAAAAGCTCGAACAATGTGGTGAATATATTGTAAATGCCAAGTCGTCTTTCGGAGGGGATGTTAATCCATTGGACTAGAATCAATGGATATTGGGCTCGTTAAAGAATCCTACTCTGGTTGGAATCCCAGACGGTTCAGAAAAAAATCCGTTTTTAGGATGTGCTCACCGGAGTGAGTGATAAGCTTTCTTTGCAGAAATTGGCTGACAAATATAGCAGAAAAGAAGAAAATCTGTAAAATTGTAATTTAACTTCCGGGAACTTACAACTCCTGCATATTTATGCAGGAGTAGTGTATTTACACCATTTTTATAAGAACGTCGAGTTAATTAAATGAAAACATAACTAGCTCGTAGTAGATTTATTGGATATCACCACAGATCTTTCAATTTAAATTGTTTATTAAATAATTTTAAAAAATTTTTAAATGAAAAATTTTTTTTTTTTTTTTTTTTTTTGTTTAAAATTATGCATTATCAGTTTTTTCCAATAAATAAATTGTTGTTAATATTTTGTTTCATTGATTCTGCCAAATACTTTTTTAATACTCTCAATCATAAAAAAATAAGGAAAGAACTATACAAAATAATTAGAACATCCAATTTATATCAATATTTTGATTTTTTTAATGAATATATTTTATGCAAGTTGCACAAGTCTTTTCATTACATATTTTTATTTATATATTAGAAACGGGTAACCCCTTTTTACAATTACAATTAAAGTATTATTCATCATACCTTAAACTAACATACTTATTACTATAACTTAAAACTATGATTTCACATAGACAGAGAATATATATATGGAGTCTCGCTTCGATTGCGGCCGAGATACGTTCGAATCTGAATTTCTCTGTGATCAAAGTTTCCTTTGCATAATTTAAAACTCCAAAGTATTACACCTAGTGCAATATAGACAAAAGTGAAATTGTCTTTTGACAACTACACTATACAATAACAAAGAAATTGGATAAAACAAGCCGTTAACTGAGGTTAAAATAAATCAGTTGAAAGCGCTTGCTGGTCACACACCAGTCTCAGCGAGGACACAGGACCGCATCGCCCTTTTTAACGCAAGGTATGCCTCCTGATATTTTACCAACATACAAAACATGACCGACACTACGGGTGGGAGTACTTCTGACTACAGGGGTCTCCAAGAAAAAAGAACAATGAACATCCAACCTCCCACTTATTCCGACGCAGTAAATCAACCCAAATTCCCCACGAAAGAACAAGCAATTCTTTTTCCCTCAATTGACGGGATCAAATTACAAGATTATGTCATATCCCTAGGATCAGTAACACAGCCCAAACACATTCTGTTCAGCTCCCGAATATCGAACAATCGCATCTGCGTATACCTATCTAGTAAAGAAATAGTAGAGAAGTTTCTCAATGAATACGGAGAAATCAAAATCGACCATCACATTATCAAAGCAAGACGACTCATCACACCAGCTAACCGAATAGTATTATCCAATGTGTGTCCAATGATTCCACATGATATTATAGAACGTCACCTAAAGGCACTTGGATTAACACTACTCTCTCCGATCTCCTTTTTACGTGCTGGAATAAACAACCCAGATTATAGCCACGTACTCAGTTTCCGTCGCCAAGTTTATATAAATCCCAACCAAAACTCATCCATAGCAGAATCGATCCTTCTACAATTTGACAATACCCAGTATCGCATTTTTCTCTCCGACGAAAATCTAACCTGTTTTAAATGTAAAAAAACCGGACATTTAGCTTCTGCATGCAACGAAAATGGGCCCCCAAATGAACCTCAAGAAATCAGCAAAACTCCTGAAAGTAGCAACCAAACAAGGACCCAAGACGTACCGAAACGAACATAGAACCCTTCGTACTCAATACACCATCTCAAAAGCGTGACTCTTCAGAAATCGTTACTCCCTCTCCTGAAATAACAGAAACCACTCCAAAATCACATTTTCTGAAACCAGTATCAGTCCAGAAAAAAATGAAAATAAACCCCACACCTGACAATTTTATTTCATGCGAACCATCAATCCTACCAGCGAAAAAAATTATTGATGATGAAAGCCAAACCTTCCCTCTTACTTTCGACCAACTCATCAGCTTTATAGACAACACCTATGGCTCAACGGACCCCCTCAAAGTGGCAAGAGAGCACACTAAAGATATCCATGGTCTTCTAGACATGCTGTCTAAAATATACCCAGCCATAACAGAAAGAGGAATAAAATCAAGACTTACAAGAATAAAAAAGAAAATTTCCCACAAACTTCAAGTAGAACACGAATCATTATCGAATACTTCCCTATCCGGAAATGAAAGCGACTACATGAGCCAAGAAACTTATTGAAAATAATAAAAAAAAAAATCATATAACATTATTTTATGTTTCAAAAACTGAAGAACAAACTGAAGCCACTCGTTATTTGCCTCCAGGAAACACATTTCAAAAACAATAAAACATACGACCTCAAGAACTATCATGCTTTTCACAAAAATAGACAAGACCAGGGCAGAGCAAGCGGAGGAGTTTCTATATACGTAGATCAATCAGTGCAAGTAGAGCAAATCCAGTTGAACACAAACCTAGAAGCTGTAGCAGTAGCAATAAAGAGCACACTTAAAATCAACATTTGTAACATTTACATTGCTCCAAATACAGAAATGGATGAACAAGACATTACCAACATTCTAAGACAAATTCCAAAACCTCGCATTATACTCGGAGACTTCAATTGCCATAATGAGATATGGGGAAGCGACTACAGCAATAGAAAGGGAAAAATTCTAGAAAATGCAATCAACTCGGAAAATTTAACAATACTAAATTCAGGAGGAAAAACCAGATTCAATACCTTTTCTGGAAAACACTCAGTCCTAGATCTGACACTATGCGAATCAACATTACTGCCAATACTCTCATGGGACATTCTTCCAGACCTCTATGATAGCGATCATTTCCCAATTCACATTCAAAATGATAAAACTTCTGAAGTCACCAACAACCCTCCACAAAAGTGGAAACTGAACTCTGCAAATTGGATACACTATGCCGAACTGATTGAGGAAAAAATTTCACACCTGGATGAAAACGAAGGAGAAACAAATACTGCTGTTGACCGGTTCAGTCAGATAATGATTGATGCAGCCACAGAAGCCATTGGAAAAACAACACCAGTTGTTAGGCACCACCCAGTTGCCTGGTGGAACAGGGATTGTGAAGAAAGTATCAAATCCACCAAACACGCGTTCAACAGGCTCAAAAAACATCACACCCAGGCGAATTTACTAGAATATAAGAAGCTTAGAGCTCACTCCAGATTTATCCTGAAAAAAAGCAAAAAAGAATCTTGGCGAAATTATGTCTCCTCAATCAATAGTTCCACCAATATGACTGAAGTTTGGAAAAAAGTCCGAAAGATAAAGGGTACATCCCCTCACCCAAAAATAACCTCTTTGAACTTGGACGGAAACGCTATAGAAAACAAGATCGATATTTCAAACATTCTGGGTGATACTTTCCAAGACCTTTCCAGTGACAAAAATTACAAACCAGAATTCCTTGAACACAAAGCCGCGACAGAAAAAGAACCCATCAAAATATCAGACGACTGTAACAATCCCCTAAATGCCGCGATAACCGTAGCGGAACTGGAAGACGCACTGAACTCAGTTAAAGACTCCAGCCCAGGGCCGGATAATATACCGTATGCCTTCCTCGTAAATCTTCCTGTAGTTGCAAAACTCATATAGACCTATATCACTCACATGTACCATGTGCAAACTACTCGAAAAAATACTCAACCGAAGACTGCAGTTTTATCTGGAAACAAATAGTTTAATAATACCACAACAGAGTGGTTTCCGGAAACACCGCTCAACTACAGATAACATAATAAGTATTGAATCTACTATACATGAAGCTTTCTCAACAAAACGCAAAGTCATCGCAGTTTTTTTCGATATTTGTAGAGCATTCGACTCAGCCTGGAGATACAACATCCTGGAAAAACTCAAGTCATGGGGAATAGATGGAAATCTGCTAGCCTACATTACAAATTTCTAAAAAACCGGTCCTTTCGTCTGATGGTAAACAACTCACTCTCCATGGAAAAAATCCAAGAGAATGGCACCCCACAAGGATCAATCCTGAGTACCACATTATTCCTTGTTCCGATCAATGAAATTTCCAAAAGTATCGAATCACCAATCAAAATCGGACTTTACGCTGATGACCTTGTTTTTTTATCAGCAGTAACAATATCACATCTGCAACCAAACTGTTACAGAAAACCATAATGAACCTAGAGAAATGGAGCTTAAAAACTGGTTTCCAGTTCTCCAGCAAGAAAACAAAGTGCATGCTTTTCAGCAATCGATCAGTCCCAACATACCCAATTTTGAAATTAGATGGCGTTCAAATAGATTTCGTCAGAGAGATCAAGTTTTTAGGAATGATATTCGACGAGAAACTACGGTGGGATAGTCATATTCGCTACCTCAAACAGTATTGCAGGAAAGGACTAAACCTTATGAAGACATTGTCCAGTCACGAATGGGGAGCGGACTGCACTTCCCTAATGACAATCTATAGACACTTGATTAGAGCAAAAATTGATTATGGTTCTATAGCCTATACCACTGCAAGGAAATCACTCCTGAAACAATTGGATACCATACATAATGCAGCAATCAGATATGCGCTTGGTGCATTTCGAACAAGTCCTGTTGAGAGCCTTTATGTAGAAGCTAATGAACCACCCCTTGAAATCAGAAGACAATCATTGAGCTTATCTTTTGCTGCAAGAATATCTGCCAACAAAAATAACCCACTCTATGATTGCATCTTACCAACCCACCAAAATGCTCCATCGAAAGAAAATACCCGCATCCCTGACCCATTCAGCATAAGAATAAAGAAATACGGACTGGATTTCAGCACCACTTTACCTGTCTTCAATATGACACAACCACCCTAGTTAACGGACATTCCATCCTGCAATACCTCCCTCACTCATTTCCCAAAGACCACAACCCCCAGTCTAAAAATCCTCAAAAAATTCCACGAAATAGAAACTGAGTTCCACAAAACATAATATATACAGACGCATCTAAGGCAACTGGAGATCAACGCGTGGGAGCAGCCGTTATATCAAACAATGAAACACACAGTTACAGCTTACCACCAAATTGCAATATTTACACAGCAGAATTGTACGCCATAGCAAAAGCCGTTGAAATATCAAATAGCCTTGATACTAAAGAAACTGTAATTTTCACTGACTCTTTGAGTTCAATACAAGGAGTCAAACAACTGTATCCCAAACATCCCGTACTTCAATCGATCAAAGATGAACTGCACCAACTGAAATCCCGAGGAAAGACCGTAAAATTAGTGTGGATTCCTTCACACACTGTAATACCCGGAAACGAGAAAGCCGACAAAGCCGCAAAAAAAGCTATCACAGATCCGACCGCTATTAGAGTAAATACTATCCCGTACGATAATATGAAAGCTGACATTAAAAAGTACATCAAAGGCGTATGGCAGGATAGATGGCAAGAAACAGGAACTGACAACAAGTTATACGAACTAAACCCCAATCTTGACCCCACCCAGCATATAGGACTAAGCAGAAAACACCAGGTCACTCTTTCAAGGCTCCGAATAGGACACACAAGATTAACCCACCAACACCTGTTTCAACAAAGTGATCCAGAGACTTGCTATATTTGTGACAGAGTCCTCAGCGTGAAACACCTACTTTTAGACTGTCCACTCTATCACCAAGAAAGAGTTGCCGCCAACTTTTCCAACGACCTACGAACCATTCTCAACCCGGAAAATGTGGAAAATCTAGTTTCGTTTCTGAATAGAACAAGTATATTGTACAAAATTTAGAATGTATTGTTAATATATTGTACCTCGCTAATAACCGAAATGGTTGAAGCGGAAAATTGAAATAAAAAAAAATAAAAAAGAATATATATATATATATATATATATATATATATATATATATGAAAGAGAGTAATATTTATATTCCTGGACTCGGATGTCACGCAGGTAGCTATAGCTGCCTCCGTGGTGACGTTGGTTGTTGCCCTGGAATTCAGGGTCTGCTGACCGAAATCACAAATGAGCGGCTGGCTTCTGTTTGTTGACTTCGTTGATTTGTCGTTTTCTACCAAGTGTTGTTCATTCTTGCACTTCTTCACCGTACTGATGAGGGCCGAGAGCCCGAAACACGTGTCTACGGTTAACACTTTTCTCTGAGGGCTATGTCCATTAAATTCCTTCCATTTTGTTTATATATATATATATATATATATATTATATATATACTTTTATATCAATTATCACAGGTTTTTGGAAGGTAAATAATTCAGATGGAATATCATAAATATTATCACATTATTTATCACAGTTCGTTAAAGTATTTCAGTTTACTTTTTATAGATGACAGTGAAAGAGAAAATACCAAGATCTACTTTGTTGCCGTTAGTTAACATATGTGATAGTGGCGAGTGCATGCCATAATTACATCTGTGATTACTTGGTTTGAATAAATAAGTATTTCTGGGAGGTACATGGAGATCAATAAGACCAAGACGTGACAGTAAAGCTCAGCATTTAAAAGTTTGTGTAACAAACAGATATCCTGTCTAAAAAAATCCCATATGTTGCATAGCTACTGAGTGGCAAATATAAATAAATATTTTGTATTTGGCACATTGAAATTAAAGAATGTCAGCTATTGCCAATGGTTCAAATATCAAACAGGATTCGAACCATTGCAAATAATACAAAATAAAATGAAAAAAATATATATTCAGATACCAGTACCTTGAAGAACTTGTATCAACTGAACGACTTACTCAATTGAAATAAATAAATATATATATTTATATATATATATATATATATATATATATATATATATATATATATATATATATATATATATATATATATATATATATATATATATATATAAATACGAAGTGGAAAATTGCGTCTGTGAAAAATACATGAACAGAAAGATTGTGGCATATCAGACAAGTTATTAAATTAATGAAAAAAAAACATCCTCAAGCGGGATTCGAACCCACGACCTCTGGATCTCTAGTCAGACACTCTAACCAACTGAGCTATTAGGACATAGGTGCCTCCGAATATTTGTGAATCACGTTTTCATTAATTTAATAACTTGTTTGATATGCCACAATCTTTCTGTTCATATTTTTATATATATATATATATATATATACCTATATATAGTCTCTAAATTTGTTCTTGATACATTCTATAAATTGGGCAAAACTTAGAACTCAATTTAAAAAAATTATTCATACATATTCAAGTCATGTTTAGTTGTTATATATGATATTTTTTGCCTATTATGAACATTTCTACTGTTTCTTGGGATTATTCAAACCATTATTATTGTATTGACTCAAAAACTGCAGAAGGTTACAGAACGACACTGCTGCTGTCTACATTTAAAATTATATTCATAAAACATACATTAATACAAAAGAACATAACATACCTGGGTTTCTAAAAAAAATACTGTTGTTCCGTGTAAGTAGTTGTAAATTCATACACAATGAAAATATTTTTCAATTATCAATTTTTGCACCAAGAGAATGTTGCAGCATTCTATATAGGTTCGTTACGTCCTATCCTATATCTTTAAAGTTACAATACAAAACATCAGAAAATATACATCATATCACAGAAGTTCTTTCAAGTCATTCAACAAAAAATACTAACAAACCATACTTAACAATACTAAATAAAAAAATGCAAATGCAAATTCGAAAAAAATAATTCAACAATGGAAATCATTTAACCCATGAGGATACAAAGAGGTTTGTTAGAAATTCAAATTCCCAGAAAACACGTTGATGAAATAGTTAATATTCTGGTCAATGTTACTTTGTACTTGTAAATTCATTTATCTACCATACATAAATCAATTATTGTTAAACCCACAGGTTGAAGAACTGTCAATGGCCATTTGATGTATTTAATTTCATGCCAATAAAGATATTTTATCATAAATATCAGTTATAATTGAAGACAAATGAATAACTTATTGACATAAACTTCCAATGATCATTGTTTCTGTTCTCCTATGCTCATGGCGGAGAAAAAACAATACAGCAAAAATAAAGTAATGTAACTGAAAAACACAGCCAGATTTTTTGTGCACAGACACTAGGCTTATTTTGGTTTGCAGTAGGGATGGTCCTAGAACCGTCCCAAGTAGTTACACAGTCGTTTATTGAAATAAAATATTTCACGCTACGTTTGTCCTACTCTTTAGAACCGATTCGGATTCGTCCTGACTTCGAACCAAAACAAACCTTGTATATTTCTCCTGTTGCCTCCTGTGATATTGATACGCAAATTTTGGGCCCCTGTTGTATTACTTGACTTTCTTCAGATTCACCTTCGATGGATGCTTTCACAGTTGGATCTATGTTCTGTGTTTCATGGAAAACATCTCATTGAATAACAGGATACATCATGAAATAAAGGCCAGGTTGAGTTTTTCTTATGAAATGTATTCACTCAAAAGGTTTCAGAACTCTGTATGCAATATGTAGTATAACTTGCTGTGAAAAAAAAAGGGAATAAGACCTGAAGAAATAATCATATAAAAAAAAAGAATTGTCATATTTCTCTTTTTTATTTTTAAGTAATATAATCGTAAAACTTGGCTAGTTGTATATAAAATTCAATGACAACAAGATATTCATAAGAGTTTCCCCAAGTTGATTTGAAAACAAGATCAATGATCACAAAATCTGCACTTTTTCAATTACTGCAATGAAAAATTTGTTATTGGTATTCAGGCTTTGCTAATAATTCTAATAAACCTGAATAAAACTTCATATATATCACTTTTTGAATTTTTGACTTCCTGATAAAAAATATCCAGGGCCAAACGTTTAGTAACAATCAGTTTGTACGTTGATTACTCCATAGTGAGCTAACTAGAGCAAATCTACTACCAGCCAACAAAAAAAATTAAACAAATTTGATTCCGAAAATACCAGCCCACTCTCAATAAAAACTATTACGAGAAATGATAGAAATCAAGAAAGATAAATTCAACATCAACAAAAGAAAATATATTGACAAACTTCACTAGTCATTTTTAACTCTTAACTCTAACTAATGTATTTAATATCCCTCGAAATTATTGATATATTTTTCTTATCTGAGTTTATGTTACAAATGTGTTTATCCTTTTCCACGATTATCGTTAAATACAATAACCGAAATGTTGGGTTGAATTAAAATATTTCCGCTCTTATTCTGACCCTCCTTTCACGAATACTTGAACATGATATTTGAAAAGTGTCTTATGAACTGTATTCCAAACATTTTCTATGATTGTACAAGGAAACTATACCATATAGAAAATATGAGTGAATTTTGTTGAAATTGTGTATATATGCTCTATATATAGAAGATTAATTTTTCCAATAGTCTGAAATTTCAAGTTATCAATAGACTGCATAACAGTCAACATACAATAACTGTAGCATGCACATATACTCATATCATCAAGATAAAAACAGCGCATGTGTAAATTTGACAAATATTGATTGGATCAGGGACCCCAGAAACTTCATTTTAGTGAAAGAATGTATTTTTGACTATGTTCTGTTAGGTTTAAAATATCATTTTTCAGATATTGGCACCAGAAATATCTGTGTGCCTCTAGTGACTTAACTGAAAGTTGCATGGAAACCACTCAGGATTGATTATGATCATGATCTGTCATGATGGATCACAATCGATCTGGACTGACTACATCTGATCTATCAGCTACTGAGTCGGAGGTCGTCCCCAGATATCTTCAAAATTAGCTCTTAGCGGGAGAATCTTCCCAGCAACAATACAAATATCTCCAGAAACTATTAACATTTTAGAATACCTTTTCCTAGCAGGCTCCACAGATTCCTCTGGCAGAATGGCACCAAATTGTGGCAAATCGAATGTACTACAAAAAATAAAATTATTACTTCTCTATAATAAGTAACAAGTTATACAGCATGATAAACATGTGAGAAGTACCTTCTCTGCATAGAAAATTCCCTATATTTATAAATTGAAGATTTATATATGAGGATGACATTGAGTACTGGATGACAATTGAATATAAATATATATATATATATATATATATATATATATATATATATATATATATATATATATATATATATATATATATATATATATATATATATATATAAAATTATAATCAGAAAATTTAAATATTTAAAATTAATTTGGGACAAAAATCAATAGTCTCCATGAAATTTGTGTGAACAGAAAATATTATTTCAAAAATAATCTAATGTTGGTACAGTTTTATTCAAATTAAAATTAAAATATAAAAATGTGTGTATTTTTTCTAAATGTTTGTGTGTTTATTCCTTTGTATGCGAACTTTTTCAGAGACACAAGCTGAAGATTGTAATTCTAGTGACAATATCGATTGCTTTTTGACAAAACATCATAAGCGATAAAAGTAAAATTCCACAGGAAGCTTTTTTTTCATACACTGTCTTTATTTCATTACTCAGAACTCTCGAAATGTGTAGGACTCCATTTATTTCGGCGAAAAATCGTTCAAGTAAATAAAATCCAGTGCAAGTTATTATTTTCATTGAATATTGCTAGTTTGTCAAAACAATTTCAAAGTTTCTTCGATTTGGATCTGTCACTTAAGATACTCATGAGATGTTTTGTTGGTATCAAATTCGATATTTTGAACAGCTACAAAGCGTAATCTCGCAATATAACGTAATGCAATTTTTAGGTTAAAGTTCACTCCACTTTGCAGTAATTGTTATTAGGTTTTTACGTGTTACGTTGTTCTGTCATCATGGGAATAAAATATGATCATAAGCGACAGAAACAGAATCATAACCGACAAGATTTTCTGGCATTTACGATCATGTGTCAGTAGCATATTGTCGTAAATGTAAACACCCTGTAGAGTACATTATTCAATTTCATTTTTGAACTGGTCAAGGTAATGTTATTTTTCGGGACATGCCTTATTTTATTGTGTCAAAGTTTCAATGTAAAAAACACTAAATACCGATTCATAAAAAAAGCTTCTGATGGTTTGATCGGGGAGTTGGTTTTCAGTCGTGCTATAATAAATGAGATTAATTCACTTGTTGATTGTTCTTGTTTCTATTCAAATAAATGTTGTTTTTCTATTTTTCTACAAAAGCCAGCCGTGAACAACTCCAATTCACAATATTGGCGTTTACAATAAAATATAGCAATTATTGGTATTTTGTTGGAACCAAACTTCCACTTACAATAATGATTTCAAGCACTTATGTCCAAATGAGCATACATAAATAACTAATACCAACTATAAAAGATGGCCACCGGTGTAGGTGGGAGTCTGGATCTGCTGCCAAAAAGTGATAATTTTACGTGCAAACATTGCAGGAGGGCTGTAGTGAACTATGTGAAATGTGTGAAATGGCACGAACCACTTCATCCCAGTTGTCTGAGACAATCAAATCAAGCTAAAAACCCGGATTGCTTCCATAAGGTAGAAGAGACCTGTGAAGTTGACGCCGTGAGTAGTGAAATCTCATTTAAACTTGAAGTGTATGTAGCCGAAAATGCCCTGTTGAAACGCATAATTACGGAATTAGAAGAGAAATACCTCGTTTTGAACGAAAATTGTCAGCTGCTACGCGATAAAATTGTAAATATCGAAACAATTCATCAAATAGCCCAGGAAGAAAGCCTGAGAAACAAGAATAAAAACAGTCCACAAAACCCAAACGACAAAAAAACATCAACATCCCCCAAGGCCAAGAGCCACCTGCAAAACAAGGAGAAGGCCAAGAAGCTATCCAAAATCGCATGGCCTTCAGGCAGCACTGAAAGCCAATCTCTCCCTGACACCGAACTAGACACAGATCACAAAGTTCAAGCGAGAGGACCAAAGAAACAATTAGAAAAGGAAAATATCATAAATGACAAAGATGACACAAAAATAGAAAATAAGCAAGATGGCGACCAAAAAGTTCAAGTGGGTGAACCTAAGAAACAAGAAGAAGAGGAATATGTCAACAGAGACGACACAAAGAAGATGAAAAATAAGCAAAATGGCGTCCAAAACAAAAATAACCTAGGTTACGATTATGTGAATAAATCAAACAACAACAACAACAACCACAAAGGAGATTTTGAAGCAAGTGGTGATTGGAAGACGGTATCATACAGGAGACACCCAAATTATGAGAGAAAGAAAATTGAGCATAAATTATCTACAGGAAGTCGAAGCAGTAATGAGGCTATGGCATCCTTAAAAGTTATAAATCGGCTAGGCTGGATCTACCTTTCTGGATTCCACCCTGATACAACCAAAGAGGACCTACTGAAATGCCTGGATGGGAAATTTGCAGACCAATATATTTGTGAAAAGATAACAAAACGACTTAACCCAAAAATGCTGTCCTTCAAGCTTGGAGTCCCTATACAGCTTGAAAAACAAGTAGGGTCCCTTGAATTTTGGCCAAAGGGCATAATTGTTGAAAAATATACACCCCAAATCTACAGAAGCCACCAAAAAAATTTTCAGAAGGAACAACAGAACCAAACCACCACCTAGGTAACATCCAAAATACAGGATATAAACTGCTACATCTGAATGTGCAAAGTGTCAGATTCAAGTTTAACCTGCTAGAGGCTCTAGCTGAAGAATTTGATTATGATTTTATATGTTTAAACGAACATTGGTTAACTTTCGATGAATATCACAGTGTGAATCTCAAGGGTTACAAGCCTGTCTCTGGTTTTTGCAGGACTCGCATGGAACATGGGGGGGTTTGTATATATGTGAAAGAGCAACTGAAAGCCTACCCATTACCTACTAACATCTCAAATATTTCCTCAGAATTGCATTTTGAAGTTTCTGGCCTATGTTATAGTAATCTCCAGCTGTTAACAATTTATAGGTCTCCAGACGGTGAGTTTGGATCTTATATGTCTAAAACAAATGAGCTGCTTGGCAAGCTAGATCATAAAAAAAATATAATCATAACTGGTGATTTCAATGTTAAATTCAATCCTATGGATAATCAGGCTCACCAGCTGTGCAACCTCTTTGTATCATACGGATTGCACTATACCGTGAGCATACCAACTAAAGGTAAAAATTGTCTTGATAATGTGTTCACTAACTTTAGGGAGGGGTACTATCAGGCAGATGTCTTTGACCCTTGCATATCGGATCATTCAGCAATAAATTTCTACTTCAAAAAAGAAAAGAGTAAGGAAACAACGTCTTGAATAAATTTCAGACCAATCACAGAGGCAGGATTGTTCACTTTATACAAAACCCTAGAAAATGTAAATTGGAATGAGGTAAATGACAAAAACCAAGAAACACAAGTAAGGTTTGAAAATTTCATCAATATCATCAATAACGCAATTGAATTCTCCCTGCCCAAAAAATCTAAACTAAGCACAAAATCCAACAAAATCACACCCAAGATTAACTGGTTTAATGATGACCTAATTCAAATCAGAGAAACACTTCGTTTCATGAATGATGTACATAAAAGAAACCCCGAAGTTATCCCCAAAGAAAATATCCGTAAGTACAAGCGCTTTTATCGTGCAAGCCTTTCCAATGCAAAAAGAGAAGCTCATGATGTTTATATAAAAAATTCCTCCAATTAACAAACAGCAATGTGGAAAGTAATCAAAGGAAACAACCCCATCACAAAAATCTGAAAAATGGTCAAACCTATCAGCAGAAAAACTTCAATGTTTATTTCTCGAGGATAGCCGAGGACTTAGTAGAAAATCTACCCCAGACTCCTTCAAATCCCGCAGAAAAAATTAAATTAGATAAAAACCTAAATTTTTGTTTCCGTGAAGTAAGCTACAATGAGGTACGAGAAGTCATTTCAAAATTGAAAAATTCAAAGTATCCGTACACTTATATGTCCACGCGGACTTTCATGACCTAACTAAAGCATTTGATTGTGTTCAACACGACCTACTATTAATAAAGCTAACCCAGTAGAACTTTAGCCCAAATAGCATTAACTTAATGTCCTCTTACTTATCAGACAGACAACAATATGTCACACATAACGGTAATATTTCTAACAAAGCCTGGATGAAACACGGGGTGCCACAAGGCTCAATCTTAGGACCTACCCTCTTTCTTATTTATATAAATGACCTATCGCATAACATTGTTGACAGCAAAGCTATACTGTTTGCAGATGACACCACAACATTAACTTCATCCAAAAACCCTGACACACTCAGAGATAACGTGGCGACCCAGAATACAACCATCAAAAACTGGTTCACGGCCAACAAATTGACCTTAAATGAGAGCAAATCTCAATCACTAGTATTCACTCTACGTCATCATGAAAAAACTCTAGCTGATCCTGTTAAATTTTTAGGGGTGTATATCGATCCTCACCTAACTTGGGAATTCCATACAAAAAAATTGAGTAAAAAACTCTCTTCCATTACCTATATGATAAGAAATCTCAAAAACAATGTTTCTTTGGATGTTCTCTTGACATCCTACTTTGCTTATTTTCACTCGAACATGACATATGCCCTATTAAGCTGGGGTCATTCGATGCCACCTAGACAAAGTTTTGGAGTTCAAAGACGTTGTTACTTATGCAAAGAAAAATCTGGCATCATATAGTACAGCTGCCTACAGGGACTGTTGCAAACAAAAATTCAAAGAACTGGGCATTCTAACAGTGCCTTGTCATATATCCTCGAATGTGTTACCTATGTAAAGAAAAATCTGGCATCATATAGTACAGCTGGAGATTCCTATGGTTATGACACAAAAAATAAAGACAAACTGTTCCTAAAATATCATCGCCTTGATAAGACTAAAAACGGAACTAGTTATTTGGGCCCAAAAATGTTCAATGCTCTTCCACATAGAATAAAAAATCTAAATGTAAATTGTTTCATCAAAATCTTAAAGAAATATTTTCTATAGAAGGTGTTTTACTCATTTGAGGAATACCTCAATAATGATTTCAGTGATTTGTCATCATATACTGATTAAGTCATAATGCTCAATTATATATTAGTATTTTAACATCTTTATATGTGACCCAGATTTTGTATAGTCTAACATGTATAAGTGTTTTAAATTTTTACTGAATTTTGAATTTTTACTGACTTGTGTAATGTTCTAAATCTTTACTGACTTGTGTGAATACTTAAATGTATATATGCACCAATAAATCTATCTATCTATCTATGTTGAATCACGTGTAGATTATCATAAGTAACAATTTGGTTGAAAAATCCAATTTTCAACAAATTTGTTGGTTACAATGTTTTGTCAAAAACCCATCGATCTGTTATATTGACAGATTCTTATTAATATAAATAAAATACTACCTACCGAACCAAATGAAAAGAAACTCACATTTTTGGAGGTGTTCTAACTGGAGGCTTTCGATGAATGATGGGCAAGGCACCAAACTTCAAATATCTTTTTCCACCAGGTTTCGTAATAAAGTCTTCTTCGGTGAAATGATCTGAGCAAACAAATTTACCAATGGTATCTACACCTTCCAACCCCAGAAAAGATGACCACTGAGTTCTCCTTGGTTCTTCAGGAAATCTATTACATTGATATCAGGTTAATAAATTGCATAGGTATTCAAAATGATATAAAGTGGTTTCAAAATTTCACAATAAATATTCGCAAACCAATTTTCCATTAAAATTAATATTCCTCAACACGTCGTTGTTATAGGAATCTTGCATAATTGATGGGATGAACTCGATTTGAAACATACATAGGCCAAGAAAATAGTTAATGGTATTTACAGAATTGTGCCACCCCAGAAGACCTGCGCAGGTTGAATCACCCAGAAATAACTTATATTTTGTTCTATAAAATATTTTGAATTGTATTGATGAATGAATCCTTTTCATTTTGAATAATTCCAGATATTTATCAAGTCCTGAGATGGATGATTTCCAAAAAGGAAATCTGCAATGATTTTGAGTGATTCAATAATTTGGAACATAACCTTAAAAAGGCGAGAAAGAATGAATGGCAATTGGATTTGAATAAAACTTTAGAGAGTTCAACTTGATCAATAGATACTTAGTTTATCATAATTGTAGTGAAAATCAACAGCAAAACTTACCGGTGGAAAGATCTCGGCTGATTCTCGATGAATTTCTCTTCAGAGGATATGCACTTTGGAACCATGAATATTATATACACAACCACAAAAACAGTTTCTGAACTGAAGTGGGAGGTTAATCAACAGGACGGGAAGTAATAAGTAGTTTAGAGTTCAAATCGACACTTACAAAATTTCTAAAGTCATTACCGACCCAAACCAACGACACTGAATGTACCAAAAATTTGATAACAAGTGACATTTATTCTCAACATTTGATTCGTCGAAAAATGTTTAAATCCCCTCCAAAAAAAAACAAGTGAACATTGGTTCCGCATGCGCACAGCGAAAATTCTTAAATGAAAAGGTCTATTGAAATGTGTGAGGAAGATGTTGAAAATACAGCTTTATGTACGGAACATGGGTACTACGAATATCTTGGCGATCAAAAATATTCTTAGGGGGATTCAAAATGAAAAATGTCCTGTTTATTGGGATGGCATTATTATTTTTTCAACTTCTTTCCAAGAACACATAGGAATGTTACGAGCAGTATTCCAGAGACTCTGATACTCTAACTTCAAAATTCAGTTAGACAAATCTGAATTCATGCGCAAAGAAGTAGCCTATCTTGGTCATATAGCCAAATCCCGATAAAGTCAATGCAATCAAAAATTTCCCAGATCCAGAAACAACAAAACAAATTGAAGGTTTTCTAGGTTTTTTAGGTTATTACCGCAGGTTCATAAATAATTTCGCCAAAATCACTAAACCACTAACCAAATGCCTCAAAAAAGCACAGAAAAAATTGAATTGTTGAATCAAAATAAAATTTATTTGAATCAAACAAATAAAAGTATCGTATATGCACGACAAAATATAATCTCAAAATGAGTGAAATTATTTCTTAGTTATGGATCAAATTTGAAGTTTCAATCAACTGAAACTGATTTGCATGAACCAAATATCTTCTTCGACCAAATCTATTCATAACTCGTTTTGGCAGAAATGTTGTTTCAACTATTTGCTGATTGCTTCAACAAAAATATTCATTCAAACAAGTATTTATGTCGAATTGATGAATTCAATATAAGGTCAATTCAACAAATTAAGCGGATTTCTTCACTGAAAATATCTATTCAAATGAGTAATCATTTTGTTAAACCACTGAATTGACAAATATGGCAATAAGAGCCTACACCAGACATATGGCATGAGAGCCTACACCAGAAATTTAAGTACCGACGTCGCAATGATAATAAGTTGGCTTTGCTATTCGATAACATTATCCAAGTCAGGGTCAGTTGTGCGAAAGCTTCGCCAAATAACGCATATAATTCAACCAATATAATATTATTCAATCCATTTCTGTTGTTTGATTCAAATAAATATTATCTTTGTATTGAAACAAATGTTCAATCAATATTGGTTGGAGATTGTTTCGATAGATGAACATATAGTCAAATCAAACATAGTAACTTCAATGGAGGGTACACATGTTAGCATTGCATTGAAAAATGCATTTCGTCACCACAATATAATGATTCCATCAATCGAATACACCTGTGTTTTGGGATGGATTTCATTTAGTCGGATCTAGCCAATAAAAGTGACCAAATAAATTTGGTTGAATTAACAAATCCTTTTTTTCCGTGAGGTACCCAAATTATTCATGATGAAGAAGTTTTCACATTTTTCAAAATGTTTGAAAATTTACTAATAAACGAGCCAATACTTCAATACCCGGATATCTCAAAACCGTTTTGAGCCACGTGTCTATCGGAAGAGATCTTCCAGTGGCGTACGCCTGAAGAAGATTCGGAGGCAAATTGAAGTACAATCGAAAAAGAATTATTGCCAATCGTTTGGGCAACCAAATACTTCCAGTCATGCCTCTTTGGCAGGAAATTCAATATAATAACTGACCATAAACCACTTCAATGGATATTTTCATTGGAAGATCCAAGTTCAAAATTACTGAGATGGCGAATCAAACTTGACGAATTTCACTATAATATAATATACAAAAAGGGGAACATCTAATACGAATGCCGCCGCACTCTCCCGCATCGAATTACACACGAAAGAAACGAACGATATATTTGGATATATCGACCAATTCAATGAACATATGTTAAAAATAGATCTAGACTGGACTGGATTGACGATAACAAAAATACCCAAAAACAAATTTCAATTCATGAACATGACCAAGACGAATTTCACTATAATATAATATACAAAAAGGGAACATCTAATACGAATGCCGCCGCACTCTCCAGCATCGAATTACACAGAGAACGAACGATATATTTGGATATATCACCAATTCAATGAAATATGTTAAAAATAGATCTAGACTGACTGGATTGACGATAACAAAATACCCAAAACAAATTTCAATTCATGAACATGACCAAGACGAAATAACCATTCATACTAACGCCGAAGATATTGTTGAAGTACCAATTTCAGAAACTCCGGTTAATCACGGACAAAATCAAATAAATTTTCAATCAGTACTTCATTCACCAGGAAAACCAAAAATAACTATTTTGTTGGAAAAGAAACAACGACTAGCCGTACAAATTGCCGAAAATAATTTTGAAAAGGACATTGTTAACTTTGTCAAATATTACGTTGTCCCAAACGTACAGTATCGTCTTTATTTCGAAAGACCAGAAAAATACGAACCTTTTTGCGAAGTGATTAGGTGCAATTTCAAGTGGCCTTCTTCAAAGTTCAAAAGAAGCAAATTCGAACTCGTTGACGTCACAGATAAAAATGAAATCCAAGAACTGATACAAGCATATGCATATCATGAAGGAAAAAGTAATCATCGGGGTATTGACGAAACGGACCAAAAACTGAAAATGATTGGCCCTATATGAAAGATTAAATCCAAACTTATATTGATTAATATGAAATCTGTCACCAAAGTAAATATGAAAGACTTTCCCATCAAAACTACAGTGCGTTAACTTTTGAACGGTTTGACTTGATCAATGAATGGGAACAAACCGTTTTTAATGGTATCACTGATACTACTTTTTGGAGTACAAGACCTTGTGAAAGCTCGAGAGATGACGCGGGGGGCACATCAATCATCCTATTTTTTTCCAATTTTGTTGATACGTTTTTTCACAATATGTATTTGAAGGTAGACGGAAATGAAGCAGCCGGAAAATAAAGCCGTCGGAAGAAAATCCGCGAAAAAGAGTCTCCCGGAAAATAAATCACTGGAAAAAAAAGCCGCCGAAAAAAAGACGCCATATAATATAATATCAACGATACATTTGTAAAGGTGTCTAACATTCATCAGGTTCATTTTTGTGAATTCCATACAACTAGGTAGTACTTCATATTGAAATATTCAGGAATCCTTTTTAGAGTGTGGGAGGCTTTTTCGAGTAAACTCCAGTTATGAAAATGCAATATAGGTAATATTAATATTCGCAGAAGTAGATGGGAACGTTAGAAGTAGAATGCCATTAGAGCAACATTCCAAACGTATGTTACGAAATCACAAAGCCAGTGGAAATCCGAGAAATCCAACTTCGTTACAGGATTTAAAAACTGAAGGAACGTTACTTACCTTTATTTTTTGGTTGGTTGGTTGGTTGGTTGAAAGCTGACGAGCCAGAGACAGGGTTGGCACTTAGCTTCCCTTGACACTGCGACCAGCTGGGGTCTATTGTATCACTCTGTCGTCAGTAGTTCCTCATTCAAATAGGTTTGTGCCTTTAATTAGGTTTAGTAGCCTGTTGATAAGGTTCTTCGGAATCATGCCTGTTTCCGGGCTGATCTCTCCAAAGGTTCTGTGTCGCCTACTACTTAGGGCGTCACAGTCGAAGATAATATGAGAGGCTGTTTCCTCCTCTTCATCACATAGCCTACACTCCACGGTTTCCCTGCGTACTCCCATGGTGTTTAGGTGTTTTCTTAGGCCGCAGTGTCCAGTCAACAGACCTATTATTATACGTGCCTTCTGTTCAGGTTTAGAAGGTCAGCCGTCAGGGTCCGGTTTGGATGCCCTACCATGACTTTGCTGTGTATTTGCCCGACAGTTTGATCCCAATATTGTTGGTGTCTTCTTTTTATCCACTCGTCGATCAGGCACCTGCATTGGTTTTTGCTAATCCCGTGTACAGGTTCTGGCCCTGTGAATAGCGTTTCAGATGCTTGTCTAGCTAGCTGGTCCGCGTTTTCGTTTCCTTCAATGCCTCTATGACCTGGCACCCACATCAAGGTGACCTTGTTGTGTTTTGCCAGCTCGATGAGGTTCTGGAGGCAGTCTCAGACCAGTTTAGACTTTATCTGTATAGAGTTGAGTGCTTTGATAGCACTTTGACAGTCAGATAGAATGTAGATGAGTTTTTTTCTATAACCACTTTCTAGATTCTTCTGAATGCATACCATAATAGCATGTGTTTTGGCTTGGCTCAGCTCTTTAATTAATTACTATAGTAATTTTTTCTTCTCTCTCTGTAGGAGTCTGGATTTACACATCAGAAGGGCCAACATGGGAAAGATTTCTACTTATCGACAACTACACAGTTGGTATGTTTTGAATGTACTCTGGTATTCCCAATAAAAGCGTTACATTCTGGTTGAAGTTTCAAAATCGAATTCAATTGAATAATTTTAGTAAACGGTTTAATGTTTAAACAGGTTTAAAAGTCCGGTCCTGTTATCAAGGATGGGAATTGGATATAAATGAAAGAATGTGAAATTCAGGTTCCACTAGAGAAATTTTTAGAACAAAAATAACTCGGTTTTCCGTTTGAAAAGCTTCAAGTTCAATTAAATCTAGATATTAGGCAATAGACGCGGTTTCTGCAGGTAGTGGTAAATTATTCTTTTTTATTGATTGGGAAATGTCCTAAAAAGCATATTCCAAATCTCTGGGGGTATTAATTGATGTATGAAGTATTTTGAGTCTTGCGAAAGTGATTCAATTTAAAATGTCATCCAAATAGGAATCAATGTATAGATAACTTCCCATGAGAGTTTTACAAATTTCTAAAGCTCTTAGTTTCGCTCCAATGATTGCCACATCATCTGAAATCTGAAAAATTGATTTTTCAATCTCTTTAATAGCTTCATCTATTTGTAATTTTTTTATAGTACAATTAAAACTTCTTATTACTGTAGTAGTAACTGGAATTTGATTTTTCAAAAGATTATCCAATTGATGTTCGTCTCTGGTTATTTTATTAATGCATTCATTAAAATATTCACCGTCACTATTATCCAAATTACCAGTAATGGCTTTCCAAAAGGTACCAATACCATTGATTGATCCTCTTTTAACGCTTTTATTTATTGATTTCATATTCACGTATATTTCTTCTAATGTTAGATTTAAAGAATCAGCAATTTGCGTTAGCAAGCTGATATGTGTTTTAACTTCTGCTTAAAAATAGTTCATTCTTGGATTATCTGTTTCTAAAAATATCATTAGATTCTTAAGTACATTATGATTACGTTCTAATGCACTATTGATTAGGAACGTATCCTTAAAGGCTAACAACGTCCACTTATCGTTTGATAGCTTCAAATAGGAACGTTCATGATAGTACACTCCAATTGTGTTGTTGATTGGGGTAACTGCAAACTGGCCTAAGGCTACCGTCGCAAGTGGTATCAAAGCCGCGATGAATAACATTTAGATCTGAAATGAATTATTCGAAATAAGGTTTTATTCTATCAAAATTAATTTTAGAGTGTTGATTTGTTTCAAGATTTTCAAAAAGGTCAGAATTTTGGAAAAGTTCCAAAATTTTACAAGGACCATTAAATTTAATTTGTAAGTTGTTTCCTATTTGAGACTCTTTTACGTATACTTTATCTCCAACTTTATAGTCTGGGGGTTCGTGTTTTATGTCTTTGTCAAATCATATTTTGGCTTTTTCTTTATTTGGGTTGGTTTTCTCTCGTGTAATTTTATAATAATACGAGGTTCTGTTATATGAATTTCGAACGTATTTGGTGATTGAATATTTTTGATTATAAAGGATTTTGGGGGGTCGTCTAGAGGTATGTCCGAAGATCAACTCATAAGGGGTAAATCCGTGTGTCTTATTTTTTGTGTTATTATAACATATAACAGCATACATTTAAAGCATGTTCATCGGGATTTTCTATTTGATGAGATCTAATCATTTCCATTAATGTAGCATGGAATCTTTCTAGACTTCCATTACTCTGGGGGTGATTTATGCTTGAAAAGTTAATTTGATGTTATATAGAGTACATAGGTCTTTCATGGTATGGTTGTTAAATTATTTTCCACTGTCACAATGTATTCGTAACGGGGTTCCATAATGTTGGAAATATAATAAAAGAGTATTGACTACTGATTTGGCGATTTTATCTTCCATTGGATAAGCCTGTGTAAACTTTGTAAGTACGTCTCTAATAGCCAAGGCTTAATTTTTTGTTGGGATTTCTGAAAGATCGATGTTAATTCTTTCGAAAGGGGTTTTCGGAGTTTCAGTAATAACTAAAGGGTTACTCAAATTCTAATTACAAATTTTTGACATGTTTCACATTCTTTAATGTATTTCTCTACGTCTTTGGTAATACCAGTCCAGTTATATTTTTCTCTAATTCTTCGTGAAGTTTCAGTAATACCACGGTGTGAATTTGCTTTACCATTGTGACATTGATCTAATATTGAAAGGATTTGATCTTGATCTGGGGTTTGAACTACATTCTGACAAATTTGAAATTTAATTTCATCATTGTCTGCAAGAATGTACGATAGCATTTCTTGAATGGGAAGATCTGAATAATTTTCGACATAATAATTTTCTGTTGGTTCGAAAACATGTTGATCTCTATATAGAGAGCTGAACATATATTGTATGGCATTATCATGGTCGTATGGTATAGGAATTATAAAGTATTTCCTATTTTTGATCGTTTTGCTGGTTAAAACATTCATTTTTTCATAACGAAAATCTGGTTCGTCTTCAAAAATATCCTCAAAAATGTTTTCATGTATGTCTGTCGTTTTGTTTCTCTGTGGAAAACTTATTATATTTCTATGGCTTTTGTCCAAAAGTTGTTCATTTATGAATGCAAATTTGGAATAATCAAATAATGATTTTTCTTTAAAAAGTCTTGAAAAATTTGTTAATTCCTCCAAGATGGTTTCAGGGGCTATTTCTGTTTCAGTATCGGATAGTTCTTCATTTTCTTCATTTGCCATTAAAATTTCAGAATAGAGCTTAGCGCATTCTTTGAAGTGATTAATTTTGATGCGAGATAGATAGAGATGCATTTTCATTTATTTTGCCAGGTTTGTAAATTATTTCATAGGAATATTCTTCGAGTTTTAGCCGCCATCGAGCTAATCGACTACCAGGATCTTTTATGGAAAATAACCAAGATGAAGGTCTGTGGTCAGTGATCAAGATGAATTTTCTACCAAATAAATAGGGTCTGAAGTGCTTTACTGCCCATACTGTAGCTAGTAATTCACGTTCAATTGTTGAGTATTTAGTTTCCGCGAGACAGCGTTCTGGATGCATAAGCAATAGGAAGCTCTTTGCCAATAGGTCCTTGAGAAAGTATGGATCCGATAGCAAAATTACTTGCGTTACACGTAAGAATAAATGGGTAATTGAAATTGGGATGAATCAGAATGGGACTTCTACACATGTTGGGGTGAATTGGAAAGGTACACCTTTTTGTAATAAGCGTGTTAAGGGTTTGGACATTTTTGCAAAATCAGGTATGAATCTTCTATAGTATCCTGTCAATCCTAGAAATGATTTTATTTCTTTGGAACTAGTTGGTTGTGGAAAATTTTGGATACATTCAATTTTTCTGGGTTTGGTTTTACTCCGTCTTTTGTTATTAAGTGTCCAAGATGGGCAACTTCTTTTCGTAAAAATTCGCATTTGTCAGGTTGAATTTTTAAGTAAGCTTTTTGTAGTCTTTTGAAATATATATATATTTTTATTTCTTATATTTGCTGGTTATGAATAATTATTATTTCAGGGGGTCTGCCTGAAATGTTACCAATTATTTTTTTTCAGGAGGTCTACCTGATTTATGTCCGAAAGTTTTTATATCAGGTGGTCTACCTGACTTGTGATAAAAAAAATGTATTTCAGGTGGTCTACCTGATTGATTCAAAAACATTGTTTTGGATTTATCAAAATTCTGTTTTATGGCTTCTTTTCTGGAATCTGGGTGTGGAAAGCAATTTTTAGTTTCGTGATTCTGATATTCATTTTTATTATTTTTTTGAATATTTTCAAAAGTTTGAATTTTCCAATTTTTTTGGGTTAATTTTTGGTTTTCTGATAGTTTCTTCAAATTTTGTAATATATTTTTTATAAATCTTATTTCCAAAATTTTTATTTTCAGAAATTCACATTATTTAGGTGCAAAAGAATTTGAAATTTGAATTTTTTTCTTTGAGTTTACCTCTTCGGCAATTTTTGATTTTGGTTTGAAGTAGACTTGTGTTTTTTGTTCAGGCAAAATGTTTTCAATAATTTCAGGCATTTTAGAATTTTCTTCCAAATCGATTTTGATTGGGTTTTCCTTTTCGTGGGCTAACAATAGAGCCTCATTTTCCAAATCAATTTTCCCTTCGTATGGTTGTTTTGACCTTGAAACATCTTTAATTTCTTCACGAAATTGTGGGCTCATTTTAAATATATTTTTTTTTAATTTTGAAAAGAGGAAGTTCCTTAAAATTCGTTATTAACTTTCATTTTTGATATCAACTACGCCATCGTAGTGTTCGAGAAAGTCTGAACCTAGAAGTCCGTCGAATTTGATATCTAAATCGTGAATGTAAATTTTATGTAGGTCTGTATCATTAAAAGGAATCATGACAGATTCTTGTATCATGATTTTTCATTAGAAATTCCTTGAATAGGTAAGTTTTTGGGAGAACGATCTAAAGGGTAATGGGCAACTGTTTGGAGTTTGAAAATAGATATTCCTGCTCCGGTATCTATTAGAATTTTGAATTTTCCTGTACTATCCAATATATAATATAAATTATTAGCATTTACTGTATTCAAACGAATTTCTGAAGAGAGTTTTGGAATGGATTTTGGGATTGTGGTGTCATTAGGTTGGTGCAATTGACTTTTTCCGGGCTTTTGTCTTCTATCTGAAGTAAATTCGTTTGGTCGACAAGGCTGTTTATTTCCTTCTCGTTCAGACAAATAGGAGGACAGTCTATAGCTAGACGTGAATAAAAATCCAATATGTCAGGATTTTCATCAAAGTAATCATTATACGTTTCGAAAGATACGTCATAATGTTGTGATGAATTGCAAACATAAGATGCGTAGTTACTATTATCAAGTTCTAGAAACTGAGAGTCGTTTTGAAAGTAAAAGTCATTTGACTGATATTGAGGTTCATTGTAATCCTCATTGAAATTATGAGTTCTCTGATTCGAAGAGTTTGATGGATAATTCGGATTTCTTTGAATTACAGAGGGTCTTACTTGGTTTTGATTCGAATTTATTAATCTGGGTTGACATTGATTTTGTTGAAATAATTCCCTTGGAATTGACTTCGTGGTGAGTTTGGAGTTGATTGCATTCGAGGGTTTGGGAATCGTTGTTGGGAATTTTGGAATCTCGGAAAATTTGAATAAGGATTCCTGTTGAAGTTTGGGTTTTGATTTGGATAAAATTGGGAATTTTGTGGATTCTGACTAGAATATAATGAAACGTTTGTGTTTTGGTTTCTAAATTGATCGTGTCTCGTCATGTTTGGTTGATTCATATAACTCATTTTTCTTGGTTGAAATGACGTTGAGGGATGATTTGATTGATTAAGTTTTTTATTTTCAAAATGTGATAATTAATTGAAGTTCTCGTTTGATTCTGATTGATGCTTCTAGCATGTTAACTGGATCGGTTGCACGAATTATCTGACCTAATTTGGATTCAAGACCAGTTAATAAAGTGTTAAGAACCATAGTTTCAATTAAATTTGATTGAGCAGTTTTCCGAATATGAATTAGATTTGATTTTTGGATACAAGGAAACATCTTTGCATAATGAGTTTGAAGTCTCGAAAAGAAAGCAAGGGCATTATCTCCAGTATTTTGTCGAATTCTCTGTAAATTTTGGATAATTGAGGTGAGATCTCTTGAATCTCCAAAATGAGCATCAAGTAGAGTTTTGATTTCGCCATATGTTTCGGGATTTCGGGAGTTTATCAATTGGGCTTCACTAGGTGTTCCAAATCCACAGGGAAGTCTCAGGAGTGCTGGGATGATTTTCTTACTTGCTATTTTCTTGTTTCTTCTTACTTGCTAATCTCTTGTTTTATCTTGGCGTGTTCTTTTTTCTTTTTTCTTTCGCTGGGTGACGGAAGATTAAATACGGCTGAATGAGCGTGCTACCTTGGGATGGGCCTCGTTTTGCGTGTTTCCTCAAGGCTCCAGAGACTGTCTTCTCGTCTTGCGTTGGGTTTTTCTCACAAGGGTTTGGAAACCTCTGGTATTTGGTGTTGAAAAATCCGCACGACTGCGCCAATTTGTTATAGTGATATTCACTAAAATGATTTTTTTTAAATAAACTGTATTTTATACTTTAGTTACAAAAAATTATTTTAAATATGACGACTATTCGAAGTGCAATATGGAAGTTCGGAATAGGTGCCGAATAGAAGTGACGCTCTTCGGTTCTTGGGATCCTCTTATAGATGCTGTGGTGCTGACTCAGAACTGCGCCTTGTTTACGACTTCTGAAGCCCAGATGGATAAATGCTGACTTGGCTTGTCCTATTTGTTCTTGCAACAATGTTGCAACTGCGTTGTGGAATTACTGCGTAGAATGCCTGGATTTTTTTATATAACATGTATATACAAACAGATAGACTCATATACAAATATACACATATATAAACATACACATAAGTATAACTGTACAATTAAAAGATAAATGGTGCGCCAATGATTGGGGTTAAAGGAATACAGGTAATTATATATTGATGGCAAAATTTGGTATTCAGTACCTATTTTATAATTGATGTTAAAGGTTACATATAATATTAAATATGATGGATATGAACTCATTTCAACATGAGATGTAATTGACTATTGGGCGGGAGTTTGGGTAAGTATAGCAGGTATATTATACTACTGTTATTTACATATATATTTTATGCGAATGAGGGATCAATTAATCGATGTATGACAACTCTATCTGTTTCTGAAATGAGACATTTTACTTGTTTTTTAAATGAAAATATTGTTGGTGCAGCTCTGGTTTCCAAGGGTAAGTAATTATAAAGCCTGTTAGCAAGATGAATATATGTTCTCTGGATGATTGTTTTTGTTGAGCATATCGTGCTGAGACATGATTTGGCTTTATGTCTAGTATTATGCTTGTGCGTTACATAGTTGAGATTTTTTCGATTTTTATATTGTTCAACAACGATTTTTAGGAAGTATAGTTGTCTGAGGTCGGCATTCTTGATTCTTTGAACAGAATTTCTGATGGGTATTGTAATGGTTTGTTGAGGAGTATTTTCAAGAATTTTTCCTGTGGTACATCTAGTTTTTTCAGATGTGATATTGCTACTCCACCCCAGCCCACTATTCCATATGTAAGACAAGACTCTATAATTGCAAAATAAATTGTTTTCATTCGGGAGGTGTCTAATATATTTCGTTAATACCTGAATCTAATAAGAGTGCTTCTCAATATTTTACTCATTTGGTCAACATGGAAGTTCCATCCCAGGTGTCTATCAAGTATCACTCCCAAATATTTGATTTTCTCTGCTGATCGAATTATTATATTGTTTTCGATATTCAATGTGTCATATTGGGGTAGTGAATTGGCATAGCACGGGAATGGTAAAAAGAATGTTTTTTCGTAATTTATTGATAGTTTTTTATCAGCAAGGCATTCAAAAAGTTTACTCATGTCATTTCGACTTTAGTTTTGAGGACGTTCCAGCTGTCAGTACTATACAATATTGCTGTATCATCAGCGAAACAAACAAGGCTACCACAAGTATCGTGACGCAATATACAATCAATGTATAGTGTGAGAAGGATTGGCCCCAGAACTGTTCCTAGGGGTACACCGCATTCCACGATCCTTTTTCCACTGAAAATGTTATCAATTTTCACATATTGTTCTCTTTCTTTGAGATAACTCCCCATGAAACTAAATGTGTTTTCTCTGAAACCCATGTCTTTTGAGGTTGTTAACTGTGAGTGTTCCACGGTGTCGAAGGCCTTCGCAAGATCCAAGAAGACACATAGACTTGGTTTACTTTTTTCCAGGTTCTCTGATATTTTGGAGGTGAGGAAACGAATAGCATCTTGGGTAGAAACTCCTTCTTTGAATCCATATTGATTTTTAGAAATGATTTTATATTTGTCAAGGTAAGAGACCATTCTTGTTTTAATAATTTTTTCTAATGTTTGAAATGAGTGTAATCGGTCTGTAGTTTATGACTTCATTTTTGTTTCCTTTTTTATAGACTGGTTCAATAACCCCTATTTTAAGTTCTTTGGGAAATCTTCCTGTTTCTATTATTTTATTTATAATGTTGGTTAGGGAAAATGCTATTTTTGTTTTTATTTCTTTCAAGGATTCAGCTCTGGTTTTATCAATACCGGGTGTTTAATTAATTTTTAGAGCTGATATCGTTTGAATAATTTCCTTTTCTGTTGTGGGCTTCATCAATATAGAATGCGCAGACGATACTTTTTTCAGGGGAGAATGTATGGGTTGTTGTATTTTGTTCGCAAGATTTCGTCCAACCGAGAAGTAGTGATTATTGAAATAATCTGCAATCTCTTTCTTATCATAAGTGAGATAATCTGATCATTTTTTATCATGTTAACATCAATGTTTTTTGTCTTACCACAAATATCTTTTACCTTCTCCCATAGCGCTTTGGTGTCGTTTTGGGATTTATCTACACGATTTTCATAGAAATCGATTGTTGAGTTCTTGATGAGACTATTCAACATGTTTCGATAACTTCTATATTGTTCTTTCAAAATAAGGTTATTTGGTTCTTTTCGAACATTTTGGAATAAGCTATCTCTGGTATTGATAGAGTTTACTGGCCCTGTGTGATCCATTGTTTGCGTTTAATGTTTTTGTGTTTCATCTTAGACGTTTTTGTGTGTTTGATCAAGTTTTTTAATGAATTCAGAAAGCTTGTAAAGTTTCCGTCGACATTATTCGAGAGAGTATTAGACCAAGCATATCGAGCTTATTCTTTTTTCAATGATGTGTATCACTGTACTTACGGTATTTGTCTGATACTTCATGTTCCTCGTTATTTTTGGAAGGGAGTTTAACGATTGTTGTGTAATGATCAGTTATGGAACTTTTTAATAGAATAGGTAATATCTCATTCGTTTTTTTTTACAAAAATGTGATCAATGCATGTATCACTTTGTTGTCTAGTTACGGTATTTATAACGGAATGATAGTCAACTTCATAGAAGTTATTTAAATATTCTGTAATTATGTCATTTTCAACTAAGATATTCAGGTTGATATCTCCCAAAAATACATGATAGTCAGCACTTTTTTGACACATTAGAGAGATATTCGCGAAGATTTTTGACAATATGTGTTTGTCTGTTGAGGGTGGGCGGAAATAAACTGTTAGATGTATGGTTTTTTCATCTACTTTTAATGTGATCTGAATCGCTTTACAAATACCTATATCAATGATTGCATAATTAAAGCATATATTTTCTCGTACTAGATAACAACGATATCGCATTTAATAATTTGTCCCTCGTTATACACTATATCAAGATTTGAACATATTTAAATCTTGGATATTCACAGTTTCTAGTATATGGATTCATATTACATACATGCAAGTATATTTTTTGGGTGATATTGTGATGGAATAACAACAACAATGTTACAATATACAGAATAAGTTTATATTAAAAGTTTTCAGTAAGTTAATAGAGGGGAGAGGTAGTAAGAGCGTTGAAACTATTTGGCGGAGTATTTTCGCAGGTTTGGTTTTTCTTGGGCTATTTCTTTGGTATCCTTTCTTGCTACGTTTGTTTTCGGAGTATTTAAGTTCTCATTAGAAGTAATATCGGAAAAGATCGAAATTTTGGTTTGTGTTGGCTTTAAGAGTGTGAGAGTAGGTTCTTCTTCCAGATTATTTTTGTTTGGAATAGGATGCTCAGGAGCTGGTGTGCCTGGATCACTTCGTGGTTTGGTGTGATTGAAAAATTTGTTTTCGTCTCCCAAGGTTTCGAGTTCAGTAGCAGTGAAGATCTTATCATTCAGGTCGAGTTTATTGTTCTTAATGAAGCAAATATCATTTTATTTTTGCCTTGCGACATGTAAATGTTTTCTTTATATTCTTTTTTACGCCCGCTGTTGTTCAGTAAGATCATGTGCTATATTTATTGTAGATCCTTTCAAATTCTTGTTATTTCTTAGGACCGTAATTTTTTTCATATGGGACGTAAATTCAACTTTTAGTTTTGTTCCCAAGGGGTATATGTTCTTGAAATCACTCTCCACAAGCTCAATATTCAAGAGGTTTTTCATCAAATCAATGATGTATTCTGGAGTTATATAACGTTTCTTCCTCTCTAATCCAAATATTATTCGCTGGTTTTTTTTTCTGTCCCCGTTCAAGTAGTTCTACTTTTTTTTTCAATTCTTCGTTTTGCTTTTCTGCTATAGTTAGGCGATGATTTATTACTTCCATTTTCAAGAATAGCTTTGCTTCAACTGCTTGTATTGCTGACTTCAATTCTTTATTTCCTTTCATTAATTCATCCAGCAGTTGTTTATTAGAGATCTCCGAGCCCGGTATTCCTTTTCGTATACGATCACCTTTATTTTTATTCTTATATGGATCGGTAAAAACACTGGAGATTATGATAGAGATTGTTTGTATACGTGTTCAGTTATAAATTTCACTATTTGGGGTTTATACTTCTATTTCTTCTAATATCTTTATATCATTTGGAGGTGGTTTATCACATGAAACGATTATGCAGTTCGAAAAGAATTATATTTGTTTCTGACATACCAAATTCAAGAGAATTATTCAGGAGCCACTACGAAGCACTCAACTACTTCAGGCGACCACATCCTACAAATAGAGCATACGTTCACGACATTGCGAATCAACTGATACATATGTACGAAATTATCAATTTAGCATTATAAGATATCAAAAATTATTTAACCTTTGCTAAACTGAGTATTATGCATCCCAGTATAATAACTACCACTGATCTATTCACAGAATTGCCGAAATTGGGAAAAATCATTGCAATCAATCAATTTCCTTTTGAAATCACTCTGGAAAATACTTGTAAATTCGAAAAGATAATGAATATAGAATGTTTCATATTGAACAATAAAATACCTATCTACTCCATGCCCAATCACATATCCATTCAATTTCGATTATTACCATTCATATCCAATACCCGTGTATAGTCAAAGTTAGTTCAAGGCATTGATCCCAAAAAACTCATATTTGTTGAAAAACTCATTGTTCTTTACATTTCAAAGCAACATTTGTGTCAAAGTCAAACCATAATTCTATATCCGAACAAAATGTACATCAAGGAGATTTCTGGAGATATCTGCGAGCTGCAACTCCTGAACATGACATATCCACCTGCCAACAAATCGATGTCAAAATCACCAAGTGAACTGGACGATTCCATTCAATGAATCGCCATATTCCCGAATGAATGGTGGTTTTCATCCACCTCCAATGCAGAGAACAAAAAGAAATCAAAAAAATCATTGGATCCCACTCAATCAATACCGATCGGATCAATATTGTCAATGAAGAGAAGGTAATCAATAAAAATCAAATAGTATTGATACCCCGAATTGGATCTGGATGGAACTTGGAAGGACTCCAGAACATTAAAAATCAACACCTAGTTGTGGACTTCGGCGATCCACATAGCAATTATTATTTCGACCATATACTTCATCTACAAGAAACTGTTTGCGAGATGTATTGCAAAGAGGGCCTCCCAAGAAGCGGCACCAATCGATGGGATGAACCTATCAAACGTTCAACTACCCCGCTGCTCACTGTAGTTGAATCTTCGGGGAAAGGAATTATGTCACCATCTCCAGCCATGCTTGCCGACGCCAGCAGAATCACCACCCCATCCAAGATGCTGAGAAGACATTATCTCATGGGACAAGCCATCTTCGAACGATCCGGGAATTCATTCAGATTTTGCACTTAGAGTTAGCAACACGTATTTTTATAACTGTATATTTTAATTACTGTAATAAAATTGATTTTAAAAAATCAAGTTTCGTGCCGTCGATAGTTAATTCACAGCTTTTTTCACATCCTGGAAAATAGAAGAGAAAACATTATTTAATATCGAGAATTATAATACAATACACAAAAATGATAAAAAAAACAAACAAGCTCTTATACAGGGTGTTCCACGGCGATTACGACAGGGAATATCTCGGAACTCGAGAGTAGTAGAGAATTGTAATTTTGGGGTTGTGAATTGAAGCATCTGTTTTTGATATTATGTTACCCAATGAGCTTTTTGTTTTCGGTCACGTGACATCAGATTCACAATTATTAATGGGACAACCTGTATATTTTGGCATGTCTATGTTCCTCCCGATAGAACGATCCCAACAAACTATCACACTTGTGGTCCAAAACAATTAATTCAAGAACTACAGGTACTTCAATATCCTTGGGACCACGACGATTTGTTAATGAAATATGAATGATTATTATATTTTTGCCTTGTTTCACTCATCACAAAAAATATAGGACTACACAAATATACAGGGTGACCCTAAACTTAAATAATTTGGTAATTGCTCATTTCAGACGTTTGTCGTAATCGTGGGCCCAAGGATATTGAAGTACCTGTAGTTCTTAAATTAATTGTTTCAGACCACAAGTGTGATAGTTTGTTGGAATCGTTTCATCGGGAAGAACATATAAATGCGAAAAAAAAGGTTGTCCCATTAATAATTGTGAATCTGATGTCACGTGACCGAAAACAAAAAGCTCATTGAGTAACATAATATCAAAAACAGCTGCACCAATTGCTTCAATTTACAACTCCAAAATCACAATCCTCTACTACTCTCGAATTCCGAGATATTCCCTGTCTTAATCGTCGTGGGACACCCTGTATAAATGCATTGAGAAGAAAAAAATAATTTATGTAAATATTATTCTATGAGTAACAGATTCAAAATCTTGCCGCGCAAGAATACCCATTTCATATTCGCGGCAAGCTTCTGAATCTGCTACTCACAGAATAATCTAGGTCAAATAATTATCTTTGCCTCTTCAGTGCATTTGTGTGAAAGCTTGTCTTATTTTTTTTTTATAATTTTTATTCAATTGATTATAGTCATTCATGAAATCTATCATCTTATTGAATTCTGACAGAAAAAACGCACATACTAATTTTGAATGGAATAATAACAAAACACGTCACCTTCTTGGAGCACCGCCATCTGGAATTCATGAATTTTGACAAAAACATCATGATGTCCGACCCCAAAAACCCCCACATACCATTTTTAATAGAATCGAACTATAATAACAAAACTCGTCCGCAATATTTGAGCCGCCATTTTGTTTTTTCTCTAACAAACATTTCATATTGCATTGTCACCAGAATTATGAACATCTGCCAAATTTCACGTTAATCGGACAACTAGAAATGGGTCAAAATTCACTTGCAAGATTTGAACTAAAATACTTACATACAAATGTGAAGTTGAATAAAAACTTATGAAAAGGTTCAGTATACAGCTCTGAAAATATTGAAATTTGCTCGGTATACTCAGAATACAAAATCAAAACAACAATCAATTTATTGGCACTTTCTTTACAGGTTTCTCATCAACAAACTTGAGGGAACTCATCACCTCCCTTTTCTACGACGGAGTATTGCCGCCATCCTACTAGTATTTCTTCATTATAATCTCGAAATTTTGGCTTTTTTTTCTCAAAATTTTGACTTTCCTTCCCAAAATTTTGACTTTCTTTCACAAAATTTTGATTTTAATCATAATTAAAAAAAAAATTGTAAAATTTTTGAAAAAAAAACCAGAATTTAGACAAAAAAGACGAAATTTTGTAAAAGTCAAAATTTTGGGAGAAAATCTCAAATTGTTGAAATCAAAGTAAACATTTAAAAAAGGCAAAACTTTGGGAAAAATATCAATTTTTTTTTAAGTCAAAATTTCGAGAAAAAACTAACATTTTCAAAAAAAAGTAAGAATTTTGAGAAAAAGCCTCCAAATAAAAAAAAAATTAAATTATAAAAAAAATAGTGTCAGGATGGCGGAAATACGCCGTCCTAGAAAAGGGAGGTGATGAGTTCTCTCAAGTTTATTGATGACCAGTAAAGTGCTATTAAGAGGAAGTTATAATATACTATGAAGCAGTGTATGCAAGGGTTCCGTACTCCCTAACTCTTTAGGTTCATTTTTCATTTTGAGTGGATGAAAAAATAAGTACATATTGTTAAAGATCTAATCTATGTTCCCTTTGTCTCACTGTTTACAAATTATTTTTTTTTTTTTTTTAGAAAAGAACCAACTTAAATTACGAGAAATTAAGACATCAAGAACATAGATTAGATCTTTGCCAACACGAACAAATTTTTGCAACCACTAATAATGAAAAATAAACCTTAAAAGTTAGGGACAACGAAACCCTTGCATAGCAACATTTTGTAACCGTAGTGCGGCGCCGGTCTCAGAAATCAAAGGAATTAATCATTTATGAATGGAGATAAAATACATTCCATAAAATGTTCACGAGGGATAGTCGGATGGCTAAAGAAATGTAATTTCCGTGGAATAATAAATTATATATTTCATGTCGTACGGAGGTAGAGTTGGTCGAAGAAGATATTCCATGCAAATTAGTTTCAGTTGAACTTTAAATTTGATCCATAACCAAGAAATAATTTCACTCATTTTGAGATTATATTTTGTCGTGCATATACGACACTTTTATTTGTTTGATTCAATTAAATTTTATTTGATTCAACAATTTATTTTTTTCTGTGTACATGAACTGAAATTAGTAGTATGTGTTCAAGAACAGCCATTGTCATGAACTCGATTCTTTTTATTCCCCACTCTACTCTAACCTACATCGCTCACATAAATTCGTTTGAGAGTTTTCCAATATAGGAATGAACTCAAGAAAAGGGCAATGTTACGATGGGGTTATTTCAATAAAAGACACTAATAAATTGAAACTTTTTTTTATAAGCGGACCAACATACTGAATTAGGTATTGAGGAAAAATTAGGGTTAGTATGGCTCAGTATGGCGTAGAATGTCGATGAATTTACGGAAAGTTGATAGAATTTTAAAGATATATGAGGGTAAATTAGGGTGAATGAGGTTATATATGGGGGTGAATATGAGGACAAATGAGGATATTTCTATGAACATGATTGATATGGGGCAATTGCCAGTAGCAGCTGAGACTTTTGAAGCGTCAACATGTCCATACTACCACCTTACCCCTATTGTTATGGCATTGATATGAATCGATTGAAAATTTTCATAGGAAAAGAACCCCTTATCATTGAAGGCAATACGTTGAAACTGGGCCGAAGTACCCATGAATTGACCGATGGGTTCAGGAAACTTCCAACCAAAAATAAACCCGTAAATTTCACCGACCAAGACATTTAAACTATAAAACGATTCTCATCTCGACCAATGCACACAAAAAATCCGACTTAAAAATCAACTCTAATAGGTCATGGAAATACATTAACATAATTTCCAAGTTGTTTCCACCAAAGAGGCAATGGAGCACAAAGAAAAATATGAATGATTAACAGTTTGCGGATTCTGATCATAATATAGAGTTCGTTCAACAAGAAAAAACGTAACCAATCGACAACTTGGACTATTTTAGCGAAGGGTCCAAACATAGAAGTTATTGCCAAACTCCTTCCGAGCCATCATCTCGGGCCCGAGCGGATGTGGAAAGACGAATATAGCGTTATCATTATTGTTCAGTCCGAATGGTGCAGAATTCGAAAACGTTTACATCTACTCGAAGTCGTTATATCAACCAAAGTACCATCTGCTGCAAATGGTATTGGATGAAGTCGAAGAAATCGGTTATTTTCCGTTCCGAGAAAACGGAGAAATTATGAATCCCCATGAAGCCACACTCGCTTCGATATTCATATTCGATGACGTGTCTTGTGATAGTCAGCAGGAAATTCGATAATATTATTCAATGTGCAGACACAAGGACATCAACGCCATGTATCTGGGTCGAAAATACCTAAACAACTGATTCGAGACCATTGCAATGTGATTGTGTTGTTCAAGCAGGACGAAATCAACATGAAACTTGAATTCGTTGAACACGTTTCACCCGACATGTCATTCGAAGATTTCAAGCGTATGTGTTCCAAATGTTGGCGTGAAAAGTATGGGACATTCGTAATTGCCAAGGATTACGATTTGAATGCCGGCAGATTTCGACAAGATTTCGATAAATATACATGTGTACGTGAAAACTGACACCAGTAGTAAGCGCTCAGCTGTTTATTCCACTGTCAATGAGTAGCGTTCATCGTTGATAGACTCTTCCAACCAAAGGGGATAGCCATCAGAACCGGAGATCACTGCAACAATTTTTTACTATTTACAAACAAATGTTTTTCTTTGCTGAGTAGAGATGATAGGTGAAACGTCGTCTATTTGGAAAAACGTTTATTGAACACGATATTCTCCAGGTTTTGTTGAATATCATTTACTGGACTCGATTTTCAAACGGCACCTGCATGATGTTATTATAATTCATGTACGAAGACATCAGAAAAATTTAATTTTGAAACAGAAACGTCAACAATTGAATATCGTTGCACAAGTAATGAATTTGGAAGAATTGGATGACTCAGGGTGGGTGGTTCCTACATTCGACAACACAGAGCATCCTGTATGAATCATCATCAAAAGGATCGTTCTTGTAGTATTTTGTGTAAATGGAATATGGTAAGTTACCTAAATTAAATGTTTGAAAATGTTTTATTTTCTTCAAAAGTTGAACACATTTTTGGAAGCGTTAAAACGTTGAAATTATCCAATGTAAACAAACTAAAGATGGTTCGAAACGTTGAGAACCTGCTGATAATTCGACAGGTCGAACTTTTGATGGTCTCATGAAGGTCGAAACGGTTGTTTCAAGACGATCCATATCTGTATTTATTATCAATATGTTTTGAAATATATGTAAATGAGAATAAATTGGGTTTCAATTTTTGTATATATCTGAAACGTCAAAAATTACGCTGCATTCTCTGGTTTCTCAGTTAACAATACTTCCCAGAAAACTATGTCTAAAGTTGTGTAGACATTGGATGTAAAAATTCTATTTTTGGGTGTCCATTTGAGACACTCTGTATATTACGATGCAGTTTTTTTACTTGGGAACATTCTGTACATTACGAATCTATTATTTTTTTTTAGTGATAGTGTTTTTCTCTTTGGGGTTTAATTTTTCTCTCGACGAATCGTTCTGTCTCTGATTTTTTCCTTTCGAAAATACATTTCAACGAGATTTTTAACGTGATATATATTTTATTGAAGACCCAATATATGGTTTATTATATTCATGTTTTTCTTTGAATTTGGGGTCTGTGTTTGCTTCATTATGATCATGTTTTTTCCTCAATTACAGAATGTATATTTTTCAAACTTAGTTTTCCTTCATTGTATTTTTTTTAATTCTCAAAGTTTCCTTTATTTTCATATGTAGATATGAGAAGCTGACCTCTATAGAATTTCAGTCCTGAAAACGTTGAAACTTTAGTTTCGGTGCGATGTTCACATATCAGTCTAACACGAATATATGAATCTAGTATTTTTTTTTAATGATAGCTATGTTTTTCTACTGTATTTGGGGTACCTGTATATATTCGCTGCTAGTTCATTGCGACTGTCACATTGATTTTTCTAATTTTTCTCTCGACGAATCGTTCTGTATCTGATTTTTTCCTTTTGAAAATACATTTCAACGAGATTTTTAACGTGATATATATTTTATTGAAGACCCAATATATGGTTTATTATATTCATGTTTTTCTTCGATTTTGGGGTCTGTGTTTGCTTCATTATGATCATGTTTTTTCCTCAATTACGGAATGTATATTTTTCAAACTTAGTTTTCCTTCATTGTATTTTTTTTAATTCTCAAAATTTCCTTTATTTTTATATGTAGATATGTGAAGCTGACCTCTATAGAATTTCAGTCCTGAAAACGTCGAAACTTTCGTTTCGGTGCGATGTTCACATATCAGTCTAACACGAATATATGAAGCTTATTCAGCTAGTAGAGTCTTTTTGACATGTGAAAATACTTAATTATGTTTCTCTGTTACATCGAGCCGAATGCTGTATCAAATTTTTCCTATCGGCTTCAAATCAGTGGTTTGAATCGTGATTTATCGTTCTATGGTGAAATTGGAGGGAGTAAATTGATTGATTTATAATCTTTAGGTTCTCTCCTTCAATTTGATGTCCCCCACTCGTTGTGCTGGCCTTTAATCGAAATTTCTATTTTTGAAACGTGTTTCGAGGAGAGCAACTGCAGTAGGTACATCGATTCGCTTTGGTTCGATTATTTTTCTCATTTTTCTCTTGAGGGGGCAATCTGTATATTCAATATCTGTTTTTTTCTTGAGAGAGCTTCAACGATTTTTCCTATAACCTACGAGCTGTTCAGTATAATTTTTCTTATCATTTCATCATGTTTGTATATCAGTCGCAATGTTTTTCCTCTATTACGATCGGTGTCGGTCTGTCCATTTTCCAATTCACGCTTCAGTTTTCTCTTGATGGTCCGTTCTGTATATTTTATAGTGAACTCTGTATATTTGATATCTTATATTTTTAGTTTCACGTTCTCCAGTAAAAGTTATCTCATTTTTTCGTAATTTTCATTCATTGATTATCCATGGGTTATCATTAACCGTTCACAATTCAATTTTTCAGACGAGTGGCAGAAAATTGATGAAGTCGATGTTTCATCGATGTTTCAAGTACATTGAGTTTTTCCAACGGTCACAATAACAAAATGATGCAATCAACCGTCTTCCACACGTGCGCAATAACAAGATGAGACTTGTTTTTCCAAAGGACTGATAACGAAGCGATAACAATATAATGAGAAACAAACAACTGCGTTATCGTGCATCAACAGAAAGTGTCATTTCCTGTTTTCAGTGATATCTTATCAAATGAAAGTCGAGAATATATATTGGAATTTTAATCAACTTGTAAATGATGAATTTTTCTCATTACAGTTTTGACAAACATTTTTAATATAATAATAATGATAAACGATAATATTATGCATGAGATGATTAGAATTTTGAGGAACATCTTCTCCACTGCTCTGCCAGCGGACTTGGGATGATTCTGGTGATTGACAGACCATTCATATGCATCTTGTTCGGTTTGGATGTGAACGTCAGCGGAATAATAAGACAATTGAACTGAATGTCTGACAAAAGTTCAGTTCAATGCTAGCCGTCGATATGGGTGTAGCGTTCATTGATATCAAAGCATTCGTCGTTGATGGCGTCTTCCAACCAAAGGAGATTTTCATCAGAACCGGAGATTAATGCAACAATTTTTTACTATTACCGAACCAATGCTTTTCCTCGCTGAGTAAAGGAGACAGACAGAATGCCGTCTATTTGGAGAAGAACATTCATGGATAACGGTATTCTTCGGGTTTTATTGAATATCATCTACTGGACTCGATCCTCAAGCAAAACCTCTATGGCGGCAATATAATATATGTACGAGGACATCAGAAGAAATATTTTTCAGTCTAGAAACTCCAACAATTGAATATTGCTGCAGAAATAATAAATTTTGAAGAATTGGATGACTCATGGTGGATGGTCCCCACATTCGACAACATAGACAGAGCATCCTGTAGGCATCACCGTCAGAAGGAGCGGTCCTGTAGTCTTCGCAATGTTGATGTTTTGTATAAATGGATATATGATAAATTACCTAAATAAAGTGTATGTAAAAAGTTGTCTTTTCTTGAAAAAAGTATGTTTTGAGAACAATCTGTATGTTAAAATAGCTCAGTTGAAAGAGCGATAGACTGAAGATCTGGCGGTCCTGGTTCGAGCCCGGGTTTCAACATTTCTTTTTTTTTGTTGAACCGAACATGATATACATGTAGACATTCCATATTCACGTTCTCCAGTAAACGTTGTCTTATTAGAGTACCCGCACTCTGATGTATCTCTAATAATAACGAAGTCAGCTACCTGAGCCCTTTTGGCTTCGGAAAATGTTCAATCATGATTCTTGGCGTCGAAATTTCCTTCATCAGAGTTCAATCAGTAGCCCCTTCCGGTTTATGAGATTTTGGTTGATTTGGGTATAATTTTATGCAGTGATTACGAATTGATATATGGTTTCGTTATTTCATGTAATTTAAAGCATTTTGATTTGTCGTTCAACGAAGAAGGTGGAGGGCGGAGCTTGCTTACAATCTATGGGTGTTCTCCTTCAATTTGACACCTCACTTGCTATGCTAGAACTAAAAGTGATTTTTATTTTTTTTATCGTTTTTCAAGTGCGCAACTGGAACAGGTACATCGATTCACGTTAGCTCGTTGAAAATCAGCTGAATCGGAGACATTGACTTTTTTGGTACACCGTGTCTACTGAATATATGTGATTTCATGTATTTTATGATAATTTGAGTCACTCTGTGAATTGAATATCTGTTTTTTCTATAAGCGGCCACGTTTTTTTTTTCTCTTAGCATCGGCCATATTTTTTCCAATGACAGTGGTACATGTTTGTTTCCTTAAGCGTCGACCACGTTTTTTTCTTTTCAATGCCAGGCGATCATGTCTTTTTTCTCTCAGCGTAGGCCATGTTTCTTCCAATGATAGGCGGCCATTTTTTTTGCTCTTAGCGATGGCCATGTTTTTTTCCAATGACAGGCGGACATGTTTTTTTCTTTACGCGTCGGCCATGTTTTTTCCTTTCCAATGACAGGGGGCCATGTTTTTTTTTCTTAAGCGTCGACCATGTTTTTTTCTTTCCAATGACAAGTGACACATACAACGTATAGGTTAGGTTAGACCCTCGTATATTGAACTCCCCGTAGGTTAGGTTAGACCCTCGTATATATTACGTTAGGTTAGACCCCCGTACATTGGGCACCCCTCGTATATATTAGGTTAGGTTAGACCTCCTCGTACACGTACACTCAGGTTAGGTTAGATACCAAAAAGGATGAACTTACTCAACGAAGCACCCCCTTGTACACGTACACGGCCCTCCTAGGTAAGGTTAGGTTAGGTTAGCAGCTAACCCAACGTACAGGTAAGGTTAGATACCGAAAATCATGAGCTAACCCAACGTAGACCCTTTGCACGTACACGACCCGTAGGTCTTCCACTACAAGTTGGGCGACTACACTGGATATGGATGTACATATTGCACAACCTTCTATTTGTTAGAAATTCATCAAGTGGTTGGCTAGTATGTTCTGTTATTTCGGACAATTTTTTAGTAATAATGCTTTTGGAACATTGGTGTATAAAGAAACACCGTCGAAAGATATCAGTGTGTGGTTGTTGGGTATGCTTCGATTATTAGTGAGATTTTTGAAATGCCATGTAGTGACAGTTTTTGCCTATTATATGAACATACTAGCCTACCACTTGATGAATTTCTAACTGTGGCTGAATACTCACTCAGGCCAACCTATTTCTAATTCGGAGATATTTATTACCAACAAATCGAAGGTTGTGCGATGGGTGCATCTATATCCAGTGTAATCGCCCAACTTGTAATGGAGGACCTCGAACTGTCAAACTTAATTTCGAATTACCCTTTTTCTACCGGTACTCGAGTCGAGGAGAGCAGTCGCCCTTACACATAACCCTACTTTTGCTCCCGTAGTCAATTACGGGAATAAAGTTAAAGTAAGTCATTAAAACTCAAAGTGGAAATTTCCATATCTGGAACATACTAGTGACATTCAATAATATAAGAAAACCACAGGTCCACTTTCCGAAACCCAATAGAGTAGCGGATGTTTGAAGATAGAAGGAAGAGCACCGGAACAGTGCCACTCCTAATACCTCCAATAAAAGTACGAGAAACTCACAATTTCAAGTAATGCAATGTAAATATCTGTGGATGGACATCTAATCCAACGCCAACAAAAATATCAAGACGCTACCATCACAGGAAATCGAGGAAAAACGAAAATAAAAGAATATCAAATCAGAAATTTGGGAACAGACCAATATAAAACGGACGACAACATCCAGAATTCCAAGAAAACTGTATATAACTCTATAGTTATATAGATTACCCAACAATACACACTCGAGGTAGTGGAAAAATCATTAGAAAAAAACCCAGAAATAAGGAGATAAAGAAGAAACTAGAACAGGTGAGTGCTTTGGCTTTCATAAGTGAGTACGCTAAGTACAGAACAAACTCTGTCCAAAAATTATTCAGAAATCGAGTATATCGAACGTTTCGACCATGCCAGTTTTGGACGGCTAGGACGATAGCCTTCGAACCGGGAGACAATACCCGGCTCGAGTCGAAAAATAACTCATTTGATAGTAAACCCAAGACAAATACACAGGAACAAAATGCCACGCGCATTAACCCAGATAAAACTCGATTTTTTTGACATGGTTGAAGCCGAAATAATTAGCGATCTGAGGAAATACCTCACAGAATCGACAGCTGGGGGAAAACCTGAATACCTCATCATACCATCGAAAAACGCAATGAAATATAGAATGGGAAACTAGAGAACTAAATTCCATTTAAGATTTTCACAAACTCTTCGGAGATTTATATTGCACAGTGAAATATGTCTCTATTTTGCATCATCTCCAAAGTGAATCAAGAGAAAGAATCAAAGAATTTGAACTCGTACAAAGAAAAACCAAAATATGCGAATTAATGGGCACAATCGAAGATACAATAAGAATGAAATTTTATTCTTCTGGACTTATATCAGGTAAAATAGAATACTGTAAAGATGAAGTCATCATACTCGAACTCATCTATGTAAAACATGAACCTTGAAATGGAACAATTTCGAAGAAATACAAAAAGAACGTTTCAAATCACAGACCCCGGAATAAGTAACTGAAAAAATGACACTAATAGAGTATTTCAGAGAAGTCAAAGCTCATAGACACGCTGAGATTTTCACTTCAAGCCAAAAAATTATAGCGAGGGTAGTTCGGACGAGGTGGCGGCAGGTGCACCCAGAACACCACAAACTATGGGTGGCCAGCAACTCCCCACAAATCCACCCCCAACACAAGAACAAGAAGGAAATAAAGGTTCAACACCCCAAAAACAACCACCAAAAATTGTAAATATCCAAAAGGCAGACAACTGCCAGAATGCTCCCACAAATAAACAGGACACAAAGGTGCCTGAAACCAATCCCGGAGAACGGAGAAAAAAGCTCATTTTCCCTAGATGAAACTACCTTTTTTTTGTCTGAGGAGAGTAAATTTTGCATGAAACTTTGGTCGTTCCAGAGTGCCAGATTCTTACCGACTTAAACCCCTTCTCCCGTCTACCGCACCACACCGGAATCCGTGCTGTTTTTTGTTTCTTTTAATCATCTCTCTTATCTCTCTCTTCTTTCTCCTTGGTTTCTATAATTTTTCGAATGGTTTTATCCGCTATTTTCCAGCCTTTTTCCGATATTACCAGGCTACTCATCATATTTTCGACGTTAAATGTCCTTTCCACTCCCCTCATATACTCATCTCCCTCCCGGTGCCATCTAGGACACTCGAAAAGCGTAAAAATCTCTTTCTGTCGTAGAGATATTTTCTAAAGCATCCATGTCCTGAGAGCGCTTGCTTGCTTGCGTTAGATAATAGTCCACTTCTCCGTGTGGTCTACTCAACCAGACTGCGATATCCGGTATCAGCTGGTAGGTCCACCGGCCGTGTGCCAGATCTCCATTTTTTCTGCCATTTGGTCGAAAGCGATGTTCTGGCTGTGCTCCTTGCTTCACCGTTATAAGTCTCTTTTCGTTCTTCTATAAGAAATTTTATCGGTGGTACCCCTGCTATAACTCCCACCCCATCTGCCGATATGCGTCTGTAGGCGCTGCATATCCTAATACACATGAGTTTTTTTCCAGTTTCTTGTTTTCAGTAACTGTGTGCTATACCGGGGCTGCGTAGATCACCTGGGAGTTTATCACACTCGAGAGGGTTATCCGTTCTCCTTTTGGATGCCATCGACCCTCCAATGTTGATCATCAGGTTGGTCAAGGCCACGAGGATTTTCTCTGCCTTTTCTATAACCTTGTTAACGTGTTCGGCAAACATGTCGATCCATACTCTCAGATACTTTATTGCCTTACTTGGTTTCACCATGGTGTCCTGAACTCTATCGGTGCAATCTTCCTTTTTGTCGTCAGAAGAACTACCTCTGTCTTTTCGGGCGCTAGCTGCAGATTTCTGCCTTCCATCCATTCCGTGATTCTGATGAGTGCGATGTTTGCCGTATTCATCAGTGTACGTTCCTCTTTGGCAGTTACTACCATTGCTATATCGTCTGCGAAGCCAATACGTGTATACCATCTGGTAATTTTATTTTCAGTCGTACAGAATGTTCCACAGTGTTGGTCCCAGCACAGATCCCTGTGGAACTCCGCTGTTTATGTCCATGATCCTACTGACTCCCTCGGTCTCCAGTATTACTCGCTTCTCCGATAGATATGAATTAATAATATTCACCAGACTCTCATTAACTCCCTTCTTCCTGAGTTCTTCCAGGATAATTTACCATGATGCGCTGTTGAATGCATTCTTAACATCCAGGGTGATCATTGCACATAGTCTTCGGTGGGGGTGCGAGTATTATGCAGCACCTCTAGCGATTTTCGTCACCTGTAGGATTGCATCTACTGTCTGTCTGCCTTCCCTGAAGCCGTATTGGTTATCGGATAGTTCCCCTGTGCATGTTAGTTCTCTTTCCAGCCTTGCCAGTATCAGGTGTTCCGTATAGTTTGCCCTCTTTATCTGAAAGGCATATCGGTCTGTACGACGACGGGTTGTTAACAGGCTTGTCTCTCTTCTTAAAAGGACTAATTTCGCTTTTTCTCACTCTGATGAAAACTACCTGGAAGACGAATACTACAACTACCTGGCCACATTTGGGGCCGAAGCTCCCTTGGACGCTTCAGAGGTATATACAAAGTATATGGATGATATATATTCCCAATTAGAAAAACTCGAGGAAGCGGAAAAGAACTCTCATCCCTTAGTTTACGAAAACAGCTCACAATAAAGGAAATTCACAACCAATCTCAATGGAGCCTTCGATGACTCGTCAATGGAAAAAATCACATCCTACGGGGCAGCTCCAACAAAAGCACCCCCGAAAAGAATTTTTACACCCCCGAGAACCTTTAAAAATCTATAATTGAGATAGAATCGACAGTAAACGAACATCAAAACCCAAATAACAGGAAATGTAACACGCCACCCCATACACCTGAAAGACAGGAGAAAACAACAGAAAATCCACCCCTAATCACCCTGGAGGGTAGGAAACTCAGCTTGCAGGAATTGAAAATGAAAATAAACACATATAAATGGAAATTATACAATTAAATATACAAATAATAACACGCATATTCACACTGAAATGAAAAAAATATAATTATGAAATATTAAGGGAAATTTTCAAAGATGAGGAGGTAGGAATCATTTCCACTTCTCCTCGCCAAGAAAAAGGACAGGCATTTGTGAATGAAGGCCTGGGCCACAATCCCAATAGAAAACAAATAAAAAATTTGTTGAAAACCAAATATAAACTCAATATCAAGGAAGTATACACTATGAGGAAAACTATAAGGCCGTTTCTCCTTGTAATTATGGGCAATGAACCAACCCTCACATACCTGAACGAAGAGAGGTAGGGGCACACCTGGCACAATTGTAATAACAACCCCCGTTGTTCGAAATGCGCAGGGGCACATCTAACAAGCACATGTGTGAAAACTCCGGAAACATCGGCGACATGTGCAAATTACGAAGCGAACCACCCTGCAAATTACAGAAAATGTTCAGCCCATTTGAAAACATTAAATTCAACAAATAATCAATTCTCAACAGAGCATACCTCATCGGAAATGGGCGCACAGGAAGAAGAGAACATAATCCAAAGCCAAACCTACTGGAAAACAGGAAGTCTCAAGACAAAAACGACCACCTACCCCTCGAGAGTTCAGGGTAGGGGTGCAACCCCTAAGAAGAACAACACCATTCCAAATGAGGAACCAGAAACGGACCACCGCCCGGATCATGGAAAAATCCCTCCCTATATCCAAATCCCTAACCTACAGGACTGACTACATCAAATCCTACAAAGTATTACATCACAAAACTCGAACATAATTGATGAATTAAATGAACTCCACAGTATCATTAAAACATTCATAACAACAATAATACAATTTGTCGTGCACCCCCGTGTAGGGACGTACGACTCAGGACCACATCCCCTGCAAGGGGGAGTAAAAGAATTTTTTGAAACTGTTTTTTCTAACTCAACTTTTCCAGCATTGCACTTTGACAAGCTAAAATCACTGAATAATTAATATACCCGCATAAGCTTGAAGAAGGCGGGTTTAAATCAATGAAATATCGCAAAGCAAAAGCCCTAGCATATACCAAATGGTATACTTGCTAACAACAGCAAGGGTGGCCCTTGCCCCTCTCCCCCGGTTAGAGGGCTAGGGAGGTCATTTGGTCATCCACACTCTCACCTGGCAACAAATTCTCCCATTTCTTCCCGAACCTCCCAGAAGGAAGAAATCAGATAATTTGCACATATAAAATTACTTGTATATATTAGGCTTAAGTTGAAAATGTATTATATTTGACCAATGAACATTTGGAGTTTGGAATTTCACCCTCGCAACCCCTCAAGACACAGAGCTCGCTTTCAGATTGAAAGGGCCTGGGTTCGATCCCGATCAGGGTCACGCATTTTATTTTATATTCATTCACTATTACACTCAAATCAACCCCAAAGCTTCTACAAGTCACCAAAATATATTACCTCAGAACATTCACCCTCACAACCCCTCAAGACAAAAACAGAATTTTCACAGAGCAGGATTTGCTCCGCAACGGACGAAGGCTGCTGAAAATTTATCTGAACCTGGTTTTTCGGCGTATTTTCCCAGGAAATAGCTCTAATTTGTTCAACGAAAGTATTATTCGTAAATTTCAATTGTTCTACCATGATCAAATTACAGATCTTTCTCTTGAGCGAATAGCAGAAAGGAATATAAAAAATAATTTATTTTTACATGGTATCACTCTTCACAGGGCATTTTCCCATTTTATTCTTGAAATACTGAATTAGATACATTGTAAATAATAAATTACAAGATGTACCGTACTGATTAGATAATAAATATATTTTATATACAGTGTGACCCATTTAAAATGGAACCACCCCTGTGAAATACGTATTTTTCAGTAATTCTAAAGAAAAAAATTTGAAAATTAAGCATCAAAAACTGTATCTTGACACAAATTTTCATAACTTCAGTTCCATTTCCAAGGCACTCTATGATTTTTTTTCTTCGATAAAAACGGCAAAAGTTTATTACGCAATTTTTGTTTTGAAATTTGACTACACCACTGGATTTGTCGTCGTTATAAATGGGAACCATGGAAATTTCATGAAAAAATATTGGTTAACAACGAAGTTACAACAACTTAAATTTTGGAAACAAACTATTTGATATTAATTTTCATGTAGATTATAGACATATTTAAAATCTGGCAACACTGCCGATACAAAGTAGAACACCAGTGAATTTGTACAGCGAAAATCCGAAGTCAATAGCTCATTCCGTTCTACAGTTCTACAGAAAGCATGGTAATGTGAGCGATTTCTGGTGGAAGCGATTTTGTAATAAAAATCTAACTACGCCACTGGATTTGTGAATTATATTTCCTTAAAATCATTTATTCAAGTTTAGGTTATAAGTGTATTCGAAAATAACAGAAAATTAAAAATTCATTTTCAAGTTATGCAGTTTTCAATAGCCGATAAAAACGAAATGAACCGAATCAAGTTTTAAAGTATCAAAATTATTTATTCAATAATAAAACAGAAAGCAGGACAAAAAAATGTTCCTTTTTTATCCTGCAAAACTCAACTGAAACAAGCCTCTGGAGAAGGTATCAATAATTTGAGGAAATCTGAATTAATACATTGGGCATAGGTATTGTACTAAATCAATAGTAGGCTGTGATTTAGTACACCACAAATCGCTCACATTACCATACTTTCAGTAGTTATAACTGTTGAACGGAATGAGCTTTTGACTTCGGATTTTCGCTGTACAAATTCACTTGTGCTCTACTTTGTATCGGCAGTGTTGCCAGATTTCAAATATGTCTACAATCTAAATAAAAATTATAATCAAATACTTTGTTTCCAAAATTAAAGTTGTTGTAACTTCGTTGTTAACCAATATTTTTTCATGAAATTTTGACGGTTTCCATTTATAATGACTACAAATCCAGTGGTCTAGTCAAATTTGGAAAAAAAATATGCCCAATAAACTTTTGCTGTATTTGACAAAGAAAAAAAACCATAGAGTGCCTTGGAAATGGAACTAAGGTTATGAAAATGTGTGTCAAGGAACAGTTTTGAATGCTTAATATTAAAAAAATTTTTTTGAGATTGACTGAAAAATGCGTATTCTACAGGGGTGTTCCATTTTAAATGGGTCACACTGTATAATTTGAATTTGGTACATAATTTGCTAGAGGACAAAATGATGGCTAAGTATATACAAAATGATAATATCGCTGAAGAGGTAATTTCTTTTTGTATTATTCAAATGTATAATGAATTAATCACGAGTGGACAAAACGGAGGATAAGTATAAACAACAGAGAATAAATACATTAATTACAATTTTATATTAACTTGTTTTCATTTAATAATTGAGATATCTGATTTTTTAACAATATCAATAATCTGACTGATCATCTTCATCCTCGTCACTTGAATAATTAATATCTGTTTCATCATCTAAAACATAAATTACCATTCTTATAAAAACGAAAGTATTGTATCATGTAATACTTTACTTTCAGATTCTTCCTTATTTAGTATAACATCTTCAACTGGGTATGGTAATTGTGGACCATCAAACCATTTAAATTCATACATGGCTTGTTGATGTATCCAGCCACAATTAGTAGGTTCGAGATCCGTTGGAACATCTAAGTGTGCATTTGTCCAGATATTTAATTGTATATTTCAAGGATAAAATGAGGAAATGCCCCTGTGAAGAGGCAGTAGGAGGTTGCCTCGCGATGTTTTGCGATACCCTATGTAAAAATAAATTATTTCAAATCAAATAGAGCTTTATATCCCTCCCTGTTATTCGCTTATGAGAAAGATATGTAATTTGATCATAGTAGAACAATTGATATTTACGGATAATACTTTCGTTGACCAAACTAGAGCTATTTCCTGGAAAAAGTACGCCGAAAAATCAGGTCCATTATATATATATATATATATATATATATATATATATATATATATATATATTTCAGCAGCCTTCGTCCGTTGCGGAGCAAATCCTGCTCTGTGAAAATGCTGTTTTTGTATTGAGGGGTTGTGAGGGTGAATGTTCTGAGGTAATATATTTTGGTGACTTGTAGAAGTTTTGTGGTTGATTTGAGTGTAATAGTAAATGAATATGAAATAAAATGCGTGACCCTGCTCGGGATCGAACCCAGGCCCTTTCAATCTGAAAGCGAGCGTTTATACGAATGGGCTACCGGGCCTTGTTAAATAATCAAGTGTTTGGGGTTATGTGAGCGCCGGGCTGTGCTCTAGAAGAATATATGATCGCCCGCCCCCGCTTTCAGCCCCGGGACCGACTGCCTGCAGAGCTACACACTTGTCAGTAGGTAAGAAGGTTTCTAAGTGAAAAGTTCCCTTGTACCTTATCATTTTCAATGTACGTATCCAGCTCTCAGTCTACAAGGTTTGGAGTTCAAATCCAACCAACAAAAAAAAATACTTTTTTTCAATTTAATTTTTACACAAATAGCTTCCACAAAACAAAGCAACGCATTCAAAATTTTTTACCACATCAAAAACTCATGACACAATATTCTACCTTAAAAATAGAATATACAAATCACAGCCAGTCCTATCTGGGGGGGGGGCGGACCCGAAGGGGGTGGCCCAGGGCCTCAATGACTCCAAGTAGCTGGGGACAAGGGTGTTACGCACCTAGAGAGTCTGCCCGCCTCCCTGGATGGGACGAGCAACTCACCTTCACATCAATCAACACACAACCCCTATACAAACATTTCAAATTCCTCAACTACACACCAACACACACAACTCTCAAACAACACCACTGAAAGCACCCTCACTACAACAAAATGCACGCAGCACACCAAAATATCTGAACCAGGTTTTTATTTCGAATTTTCCTGGAAATGTTTTTATAATTCTCACAATCACAGTGCTGAATAAGTTCATTTCCGCATCAATTTGCAAACACGAAACGCTCTCGTAAACGTTCAGTATGAGGAGAGCAAATTACAATAAAACAAAATCCTGGTAAGTTCCAGACAAGCCGCCACCATCAGCGGTGACATCCCCTTCGCCCCCGATTGAGGACGGCAAGTTGGATGCCAGACGTTCCGAAAGGAAATACATTGTACATAGTCATTTAAATTGTATATATTAGGTTTAGTTGATATGTAATTACAAAGTGGACCATAAATATTTTTGAGTGGTACGTAGATGATTGCTTCCTACTAATTCCAGAGGATAAATGTGAATACACCCTAGCAATGTTCAACGCATACCACCCAAAACTCCAATTCACCATTGAAAAAGAGCAGAACCAAATAATAAATTTTCCTGACTGGTACACTAAAGAGACTTGGTTCCGAAGATATCTGAATTTCAAATCGAACCCCCTTGCACAAAAAAAATGTAATCATACGTTTAGCTGACAGAGCCATAAAATTGACAGACCCATGTTTTCGTCCCAAAGCAATAGAAATAGCCAAAAACTACCCTCCACTCTTTTCAAACAACGCATTAAACTTTCATATATTCATAATAACGGGCCTAAAAACAAAGTAGAAAACACAGTCTCTACATCCATGAAAAATCTGTCAGAACAACTAACTCACTCACTAGCACCGTTCATTATAAAGATCTATCATAAATCAGCAATTACGTTGAAATCAAATTTCTCCAAACTAAAACCTGAAGCCCCTTTGAATAAAAAAAAACAGACGTGTTGTATCAAATCCAGTGTGAAAAACCAGAGTGTCATAAAGTATACATTGGTCAAATCGACCAATACTAAGAGAACAGAATAAACGCCCACAAATATACATATAATGTTTCCACAGCTTTAAATTAGCACAAACAAACTACCACCCATGATTTCAATTACGAAGCGAAAAAAATAATGTACTGAGCATCACAAACAGAAACACGAGTTTTTAGAAATGTTCCACATAAAAAACACACCTAACTTTGTTAATAATAAAACAGAAATTCAAAACTTAAACAAAATTTACTACAACCTGTTATGAATCTTGTCACCCGTCCGTTTTCCCAAACAGATCACCCTGTAAATAATAGCCTATCAGATGTAAAATTCAATCCTGCATCGATTTGTATCGAGTCTCCCATGTACCTATCTTTCATGGGTTTTGAGTAATTTGTATTTTTCTATTCTTCACACGTTTACTCTGACTTCCAGGTCATTCGAATTGAATTCAAATGAATATATGAATTGATATCATTTGCTGTTGAAGTCAATCAGTACTAGTCGTTTCAACTCATTTTTGCATATTTCGATAGACGAAAATATTTCCACTTACCTATTGTCCTGGATTTTTTTAAATCAAGAAATGATTTATATGATTTATGTACTCGGAGCTAGCAAGGAATATGGTAAATGAGAGATATCACGAAAGGATACAATTCAGCAGAAGATGGATTGTTTCGGTCAAACTGGTAGTCGTTTACGCCAAAAGTGGGAGAAATTCCACCCCTACCACAAGAAATACTTGAAGATGTCCATGAAAAAATAATACAATTTTGTCAATGATATGGTTCAAGTGGAGGGACAATTTTTCAACAAATTCCTGTTCACCGATGGAGCTACTTTCCACAGAAATGTTTTTCAACAGACATTGCATTCCATTACTATTTCCCGACTAACCCCAATGTGATTTGAACCCATACTCAGAATATGGACCTTGAATGATTGCAATTGTTTAATTGGAAATTATGTTGTGGGCCATACTTCTCTGAAGGGGAACTGAACGTAGAAGCCTATTTGCGATTCCAACATGATAATTTAGATCTTTTCTTAAACATTTCCCGGGAACTATCACACATATAATCCTCTTCCTGGTCACCCAGATCACCAGATTCGACAAAAATGTTTTGTTTTTCTATAGGGTTATGTGAGACATAGAGTATGCGAGATTCCTTCCACAACAAGGGAGAAAAATCGTATACAAGAGGTTTTCCAGAATATTGACACGAACATCTTGAGACATGTAGGTTTTAGTTTTGGAAATCGACTACAACGATGTCTAGATGTACAAGGAGGGCATTTTGAACATTGACTAGCTTCAATCCATTACTTTGAATTGCCATTTCAAACTTTTCACTCATTTTGTCTTTTGAGTGATCTATGAAGTGATTTATATTCAATTCTTTCATTGCAAGTTATATTCGGAGCTTTTATTGCACTCAGTAAAATTTTTAATTGAATTTGCTTGAAAACAGTTTTTCGCGAACAAATTATTCGTATTGATTTTTTTTTTCGATGGATTTCAATAGTGAAAGACAGTAATCCAAATATTTCTCGGTGTCGAATGCATAGCCCTCTATGAAATCAATTCGAATGACTTGGAAGTCAGAGTAAACAAGTGAAGGATAGAAAATCTCAAATAACTCAAAACCTATAAAAATAGGTAGAGGGAAACCCGATAGAAATCGATGCGGAATTGAGTTCTACATCGGAGTTCCTTAAGAATGGACTTTCAATCGATTGAAAATTTTTCAATTGACAACTCGGGAATGAACAGCCTGTATGAAATTTCGCCATTCTGAATGCATAGGTTGGGAACCTTATGCATACACCCAATATGATACGAATTTGAACGCCTCTGCCTCATAGCAAATTGTATCAATTCATTAAATGCACTTACATACGATTCAGATCAATAAGAAAAACGCGATCACACAAATCTATTCACCCACCAACGTACATGCAACAGAACACATGCTGATATCGTGAGTCATGACGCACGGCTGTTTGGAGCTTTATTCAGTAGCGTATTGTTTTGATATATACCAGGTGACAACGATATCGCTGGGAGCCCCATTTTGCCTTTTGTTTTTCCAGATATCAAAATAAAACACGTCACAGTCAATATAGACATCAAATGCCACTTGGTGTATTTGACAACTTTTTCGAACTTCTGGTTTGGCTGGAAGTGGCATCAATTCTCGATTTTCAAATAGAACACCCTGTATATTATTGCATTTTCAGATTCCTGAGAAAATTCTGATTAGATTGAAACTATTTTGGTGGGTTGGTGCTGTTTTGTTTTCAATCTAGCGTGTTGCGATTGAATTGAAATCATCATAAATGACATAAAAAGTAATGGAAAAATAAAAAATTTACCATTTAGTAACTGAAATCCGTTGAGTATCAAACTCAAAAACGTTTATTTGTTTCCCATTACGTTAGTAAAATAATTTTCGAAGTAAGCCATAAAAAACAATAATGTTTGACAGTTTTAAGAAATTTCATCTACAAACAATCCTGTTCTGTCAAAACATAGTGGAATAAATGCTTGTCTATTCGTGGTTTTGAACGATAATAGGTATGTATTCGAAAGACGAACTAGTAGACATCTTATTAATTCATGGCGAATGTAAGAACGGAACAGAAGCTGAACGTAACGGTATCCTAAGAGACAACATCCATGCAGGTAATATTTCTCATTTTTAGAGAGGAAATTCAGACAAAAAAAAGCAGAAGTCTCAATTTTATTATCAATGAGGAAACATAAATAAATGGTCTTTGTGTTTGTGTAGCTTGTGTTGAATTGAATCCTACGGTTTCAACCAGAGAAATGGGATATAAACTGAATATAAGTCGGGAATCAGCGAGAAAAATTCTCAAGAAGCATGGATTTCGTTCATTAAATATCAATTGCATCAACATTTATATCGAATGCTGATCGAAATCTAAATTACCGTAACTGTTTCTTTCTTTCTTCATCCTTTAATGGGCTAGACCGTTGGGCAATTTACCCAGCATCTATTACGTAACACAATGTTACGTAACTGTGGAACTTTGGCTGCCGGATGCAAGTCTTGCTCATGGCGATACTGCATCCGAAATATCTTCACTATACGTTCCAAAAACAATTCGCATCGATTGGAATGCACGTTTCACGGCAATGGTAAACTGGATACGGGTGCCCTCTTTCCGATAAATCCGTTGTCACCCGGCCTGGTTACCGGCGTAGAGATCGAGAGAACTATAGAACTTCACAAACATTTACTTAGTTTCACAACTATTTAATCATTCAGTGCACATATAATATGGCAAACATTCACTTCCACATTTACTTGACTCCTAACCTAAGAACGCCACCGTGGTCGGAACCGCAATCTAGTGCTTCATAATTATGATAAAGACCAGAATTTCATGGAATGTATCCTTTTCTCTGATGAGTCACGATTCCTTCACATAATTCCAGATATTGGGCGCAAGAAAATCAACATATGATGATGCAGGGCACGAGAAATTTGGAGTAATGTGTAGGCAAAAATGGTTGGTACAAGGATTATTGAACCAATACTTTTTCAAGGCCGTCTGAATGGTCAACGATATTTAGATATTCTTCAAAATCATATTGTAGGATTCTTAGAAGAATTACCCCTTGAGATTTTGGGGAGAACATACTTTCAACAAGATGGGGCTCCTCCCCATAATGTTGCCCCAATAGTGAATCATCTAATTTTGATGAACAGGATATTGCAACAAATAGTCCCATGCGTTGGCCCCCACGTTCTCCGGACCTCACACCCCTAGATTTTTTATGGAGATATTTGAAATAACGTGTATACTCCACAGCTACAGCAACATTGGCAATTTTGGAAAAAAAAACGCCAATCCTTTGAAACTATTACGCCTCTAATGTTCAAAGAAGTTGCATGAAATGCCATCTCTAGAAGTAGAAGATGCGTGGAAGAGGGAGGGGTGCACTTTGAGCATCTGATATGTTGATAATCGAGAAAATAGTTATTGTGTATGTTATTTTTTTATATTGATGAATAAAAAATATTTTTCCAGTTTTCAAATTGTATTGATTTATTTTGATATGATCAGTTCAATACTCAACGGATTATTGGTATGAAAATGCTGTTGGATTGATTTCTAAAAGATTATTCAACTGAGGGGGTGCCATTCTAAGGAAACGATATTTTTCCAATAAAATAAATTCAAAATGATTAAAATGCACCCAGTCATTGAATTTGTTGCTTAATGGTCAAATTTTTATTTTCCATTACTTTTTATGTCATTTATGGTGATTCTAAGTCAATCGCCGCATGCTAGATTGAAAAAACATAGCTCTTAAAAAATCAAATCGCTATAAAAACCCACTAAAATAGTTTTAATGTATTCAGAACTTTTCCAGGAATAAAAAAATGCAATAATATACAGGGTGTTCCGTTTGAAAACCAAGAATTGATAACACTTCTGGCCAAACCGGAAGTCCGAAATATCGTCAAGGACATCAAAATGTGGCATTTGAATAATCAGTCTTTCTTGCTCTTGAATAGATTATAGAACAGCTGATCTGAGACCATCGAACAAGCTATATATGTCAGGTCAGTACAACAATTTGTCAATAGTTAGTGAAATCTGCCTCTTTCATCATCGGATTCGTTTTTATTATCGGTGATGAAGTGGTTTATTCGAGCGATGCTATCAACCAAAACGTTATCTATCTGATAATAATATAATAATAATAATATATGTTTTTTCTGTAAAATATCATTGTACAAGGCGATATAATAGTTGAATAAGACATTACAAACAAACATGGAGAATCCCACTAAAACCAAAGTTGTGCGTGGGTACTCTTTTGTTGGTGCAAATGCAACGTGTTTAGACAAATTCTAAAGTGCAACATGTGTATATCATCTGGCTCTTGTTCAACTGTACGTGATAAATATATACACTATGAATACACTATGATATATACACTGATAAATATATACACTCAAACACACTTCTAGGAATTCAAAATATGTATTGTGATTCTAACTATTTTCTATATAAAAATAAATATCGGTTTGTTTGGGTTAATGGAAATGATATTTATGTGTATTTTTGGTATTATTACTCAAAGAAAACAATGTTCCCAGGCTAGTTATACACAAATGTAATTTTGCTTATTTCACTTTCCACATCAGGAGATCAGAGGACTCATCTACATATAAACGAAAATTATTGGATCAATGTTCCGATAATAAAGTTATTCATAAAATCATCACATTCAAACTAACAATCCAGAGACCGAGAGGTTTGGCGCATAAGTAACAACTTTTCTGAATTCAGCAACTGTGCAGGCATATGAGTATCCATGAATGATACTAGATTTTTCCCATTTGAGCCAATCGACTTGGCCTGAAATATCGTTACATATAACATTTTTGCTGACATCTTTTACGTAGGGGTTATTAAGTCCTATCAGAACGATGGCTTTTTCGTTGCTAGGATTGTAAATCAGTTTCCAATACATAGCTGGGACAGGAATAGCTCGATCGTTGAAGTGCACATATAAATAGAGCTCGATTTCTTTCCCGGTCGTTTCGTGGGGTAGAGTAGCCACCCCATAAGTACCTGTCCAAACTTTCAGGCTCACATTATGGATAGTGGCATAATTTCTGGTATCTATTTCTGCTTGGTCCCAGTTACGCCCGTTGATAATCTGCCACTGAGGAGCTGCATTGATATATCTGAAAGTGGAGTTTTTTTGAGCAGCATACACAAAATCAGAATGGGCACTCAGGTGACCCCTCGACAAAAATAAATCCCCTTCATTTTCAATATACTTCTCGGAGTTCTCATCCAATCCCAATAGGGTGTTGATGGTCTTCCGCTGGTTATCTTTCAAATACAAATGTTTCACCGACCCATCAAACAAATGATAAAATCCTTCATCCAGATGGAAACGCGGCCTTGGTACACCAACTGCATTGATGGCAATAGTGGAACTCAATTCGAAGTGCGAATATAGCGGATTTTGACTTTCTGTGTCGAAGCAAATCTGCATTGTTCGTAAGAAACGTTGATTATCGAGAACAAATCCAATCTCTGCTAATTTTCCGCTGTTGCTGCAACTGCCAGAGGTAAATCTTCCAATAGGCAGTGGATTGTAGTTGCAAGAAATTTGTTGCCACGAATATGTTTCTCCGTGTATGCTGAATTTCTGGTCTGATACACAGGAAGCTTGAACAATGTTTTCTTTTTGATTTCCATCGATGATGATGAATCTTTGGGAACAAGATAATTCCACAACTTCTCCAGCTTTGAATTTCACTGTCCCTTCTCCATATTTGGGATAAATTATTGCCGATTTTCCATTTTCGATCAATAATGGAGTTCCCACCAAAAAAGGATCTATTTCGCAACCTAGAAAATAAAATACATTTTAGTCGAACGATACATTCTATTTTTTCCGAATTATATCAGTCATCAGTTGAAATCCTAAGTTATTCCTGACTGTATTGAAAAACTGTAAGGAATAACAAAAATGTCCATGTCAATAATGTGAACTCCTTCAATAATTATAAAATATTGTTTCCATTTTCGTGACTAAAATGTGACATATTTCAACTCAAATTAGTGAGAGAAATTATATTTTTAATCACCGTTGATTAAAAAAATTTTTTTCACAAATAGTTAAAAGGGTTACCAAGATTAACAATAAACAGTAGCGCAGATTTTCATCCTTAGTAAGCTGGTTGCAATTTAGTTTCGACGATAAATAAATACATGTGTGTTATCATTTTCAATAATTTCTTTTGATTTCTGCAAACATGGAAAAAATCAGATTCAAAACACGTGAATGAAGCGCATTCAATCACTTGCCTGGTTTCTGTGCTCTCTAATCGAGCCCAAACACTCATTCTGAAGCAATCTTATGCTGCAGAATAAGCAGAATCACAGTGAATCCCGTCGCTAATAGAACGCAATCCAACCCAGTACCTGTCCTTTCGAAAAGTTGGAGTAATCTGCGAAAAATACTTGCTAGGGTCTTGTCTCTTACGAGGGCAGACCTGAAAGTATGGAGTGGCATTTTCAAACACTCGGTGAAGATCCAGTAAAAATGCCCATTTCAAACCATTCTATCGATCAAGAAAAAACTAAAAATTACAGTTTTCCAGCTCTACGTATCCTGAAAGGTGAACAAATGAAACACGAATCCTCGAAAAGACGCAGTGGTCTCATTCCGAGTTAGAATTTGTGTTCTATATCATGCGATTTGCAAGCAAAAATCACTCGCAATGCCTTCTTCTTATCAGCATAAACTACAAATATCAAATCACTCATTTTCGGCACAACTTTGCACAAAATATAGCGGGTTCTATAAAAAATCATCCTTCTCCAACAGTTGCAAATAACCTTACTTTTCACATCTGACAGACGAAATTTGGTAAATACCACTTGTTTGCATATTGGTAATAACAAATAAATCGCCGCCAAACTTTTCGAATTCAATCATGAACTGCAATTTTATCTTCTTGAAAAGACGTCATAAATTGTTGCTCATGTTTGGAACGAACAAGTTAAATCTACCTCATTTCAACTGTCAGATGTGAGAAAATTTGGTTATGAGTGTCGCAAACGGAGCCTCCGAGAAACAAGATAAAATCTCGGAGTAAACAGCTTTAGCTCTGTGCGGGGGTACCATAGAGCCGGACCAACCCCTTTTCCTAGACTCGGAACAAAATGGAACTAGAGACGAAAAAAAAACAAAGTTCCGACTCAGACGCAGGGATATGGGAACCACAGACCACATTCCAAAACCAGCCGTGGTGCCTGACGGGAAATCGTCAGCCAAGGCTACTGGTATAATAATCAAGGGAATAAAAAATAGATACCTCGCCCTCGGAGCTTCTGAAGGCAAAAAAAATGCAGCCGGTACTTGAACATGGACATGGACGGCTACAAAACCCAAACCTGCAAAGCAGTGGAATAGCAGGCGGGTGAACCTTCAGATGGGCAAAAAATAAAAAAAGGCCCCGATCTGACCCTCGGAGCTTGAAGGCAAAAAAAATGCCCGGGATGGACGGCTACAAAACCCAAACCTGCAAAGCAGTGGGATAGCAGGCGGGCGGACCTTCAGATGGGCAAAAAAAACAAAAAAGGCCCTGATCTGACTCCCAGACCCGCCACCCACCAAATTGAAAAGGTTCAGGAACATGCAAATGTCGACTGGTTCCTATATACAGCGAGGTAGCCAGAGAGATATGGCTGGTGGTGATCGACAGACGCCACCCGGATGTCCTGTTGAACCAGGAACAAGCAGACCTGGATCAAAACGCAATCCTGGATGCACTCTTCGAGTCCCCATCAGGGAGCAAGAATGCAGGATCGCAGTTCGAAAGGGTTTCAGCGCAGGGGTCCTATCGATGACCTGCGCAAATGGAGGAACAGCAAACTGGCCCAGCAAGATGATTGGCTCATTGGGGAGGCAATGGGAGGGAGCCTTAATGACTTTGGTCAATTTCGGAGACCTCCCCGTCAGGCACAGGAAGCCCGTCTTCGTCCCTGGGTCAGTGAACACACCATCGGCGATCATCCGGAGATTTCAGATCCTGAACCCGGATATGAGGACTCAGGAATGAGCAGAAACATCAAGAAGGAAGGCGGACAACTCCTGGCCTTCTCGGTGAACAACTCTTCGTTTAGGGTATTAGAGAAGATGCAATTCCGAGCCTACTACGGGCGCTGAAAATTACTCTTCAAGGACCTGAACAAACAAAAATAGGAGGGGGGGAGGTTGAGAGTCATCCAGATAAACCTCCAGTACTGTATAACTGCCACGGCAGTACTTGCAGGAGCCATGAGGGACTTCAAAGTGGCTCTTATTCAGGAACCATGGACCCGACAGGATGAAATCGAAGGTCTGGGAGGGGTTAGTGGAGAGCTGTATACTTATCAAAAAAATATTAATATAGTGCCATCAACAAACCTATGTTCTAAAAACTTGAAGCAGTGATGCTTAGGATCAGGAAAGATGGAGGGTCGAGGGCCTATTTCCCTTCGGATGATCCTGAACCACCCACGAAGGCTGTGGAGTAGCTGATAAGGAACTGCAGGCAAAAAGGACTGCAGGTTGTAATCGGTTGCGACGCCAATGCGCACCACATCGTCTGAGGTAGTAGAGACACCAACAAAAAGGGGGAGTCGCTACTACAGTACGTGATGACAAACGAACTGAACATACTGAATTCAGGCGATAAACCAACCTTCGTTGCAACAAACAGGAGGGAGGTACTAGACGTAACAATATCCTTCACTTATGTGTGTAATTTTGTTACGGAATGACGTGTTTCTGAAGAGGAGAGTGGCTCTGACCACAGACACTTGAACTCAAAAATAAAGAGCACCACTACAGAAACTCATCAAAATCCGAGGAAAACAGAATGGGAAGCATACAAGGAGATATAGCATGCAACTTTCCAGGATTACAAAGACCGATAAGTACAAACATGGAGCTAGAGATGGCAATGGAGTAATTCAATGACACAATCATCTCTGCATTCAACAACAATTGTTCCCTTATCGCGAAGAACTCCACCAGGAACGTGCCCAGGTGGAATGCAAAACTTGCGAAACTAAGGAGGCAAATGAGAAAAAAAATCAACAGCGCCAAGGAAACAGAGAGGTGGGATGACTACAAGAACGCCTTGACCAGCCACAAAAAGGCACTAAACTCTTGTAGGAGGTACTGTGAGGAGAAAGGAAGTATTCAAGAGTGTGCCAGACTCCTAATAATCTTCCCTAAGGACGAACAACAAGCAATAGACTTCCTTAAAAAAAACAAGGGAAATAGGCCCACTACAGGAGAAGAAACTATAAAGAAACTCTTTAGGGCCCACTTTCCCGGGGATCCAATATTACAGCAGACACTAGCTAACGAGGAGAGACTGGGGGCTCTGAAAAAGGGTTCTAGGGAAAGAGGACATTAGCGAAAAAGGTGGTAACCTATGAAAAAGTACAATGGGCAATAAGCTCATTTGGACCATTGGGATTTACCCAGTACTATTGCATAGCATGCTCTGCAGAATACGCAGAGGTAGCCTGGCTCTTGGATATATACCAAAGTCATGGCAGAACATTGGGGTAATCTTCATACCAAAACATAGAGAAACCGGACAAGAAACGGCGAAGTCCTTAAGACTCATAAGTTTAATGTCCTTCGGACTGAAGACTCTGGAGAAGCTGGTGGATAGGCATATGAGAGACGGTGCACTGGTAGAAAGATTACTGCATTGAGAACAATATGCATACAAGACCGCTGCTCAACAGAAACAGCACACTCCACAAACTAGTGGAGAGAGTGGAGAATACGCTGCAAAAGTATTAATAGCGGCATTTATAGATATAGAAGGAGCTTTCAATAACACCTCTATAGACTCAATCATCAGGTCTCGTAGACGGGAAGGAATCGAGGAATCCTCAAAAAGTCACCATAGCAACATTCACTCAAAGACGTGAACTAGAGGTACTATATCAAAGGAGAGGTCGAATATCTTATGGTGATTCAGGACTCGAAACGGACTGGAACCAACATCTGATGAAAATGACCAGAAAAGTCACATTAATTTTAGCAAGACGCTCTTTTGGGACTGAATTGTAGCTGAAACCACATATGGTACACTGGCTATACAAAATAGTGATAGAACCAGCCATATCGTACGTGTGGTGGCTAAAGACACAGCAAAGGAGCGCTGAAACTGAATTAGGCTAGGTGCAAAAACTTGCCTGTGTAGGCATTACAGGGACAATCAACTGTTGGGATTGACTTTCCTTCACTTGGTGATACAAAGAGTGGCAAGGCTTGGTGCCTTCAGACTGAGAAACAAACTGGACAACATAAACGTTGGGACAGAGGACACAAGAGCGTCGTAAGCATTGTAACCAGGCGTCCCTGGTTACAATGCTTAGACGTGAGATCAGACCACATTGCGAAACGATTCTCCTTTGACAAGTCATAGAGGATATCTAAACCAGACAGAACTGTATGGGACAACACAGAACTCAACACAACAGGGCAAGATCTGGTACTCAGGTGAAAGATGGAGAATGGTGCGGGAGGATTGTTTCCTAGAAACCCAAGGACCGAGTTCAGCTACCCACTGGGTAATCATACTTTTGTCTTTCAGGCAGAGATCTACGTAATCTTTCAATATGCGAAAGAGAACAGTAGGACAGCAATAGTAGAGGAGCGGATCCACATTCTCTCAGACAGCCAGGCGGCACTTAAGGCTCTGAGCAGTCAGGAAGTGACGTACCAACTGTCATGGACCTGCAAAGAGAAACTGACAATACCCACAGAACAAAACTGCATCAAGCTGATTTGGGTGCCAGGATATCAGGGAAACGAACCAGGTCCAAGACTGACCCCCGGGTTACCGGAGTGCAAGGCACGAGCGTCTGCAGAAGACTGGATCCAGGAAAAATATAAACACTACCGGAATAACATTTCAGAAAGCAGACACGGGAAAAAATATATCAAAGGTCCGTGTCGGAAAAAAGCAGCAGATTGTTAACTTTAAACAGGGAACAACTGAAAATCATTACGGCGCTCATAACTGGATATTCGCCAGTAAAAGAGTAAAATGGGATCTAATATGCAGATTATGTGCAACTGCGGAGCTTTGGATCGCAGAAGACAGTCAATTTTCGGGCAACCAATATGTGAACCGAAATTGTACAGCACACACTCAGGACTTGTACAAACTTGTGTAAGGCACGAAATTACTGGAATAAGTGCTGTTAATATAAAAAACAAACAAGATACAATGGGCCAGCAGACCCAAGTGTCATCGGAGGTCTTGACCAGACGAGCCAACTGGGAGTTTTTAGAGGGTGAAACGGAGGTACAGAGTATACAGGCCCAAGAACTCAGTGACTCTCACACTACTAATGGCTAAATGTTTCGATTAGAAGGACCATATCACGGGAGTGGTGTTGCTATTCTAACAAAACGCTGTCTTAGTCATTGCCAATTCGGCATTTCGAATGATGAAATTTATAATGGTAGGAATAGTCTTGAAAACAAAGAGTGCTCCTTTGAGACCAATCTCGGTTCACAGACCAATCAATAAAGCAGAAAATGGCTGATTCCGTGACGAAAATAACACCAGAAAAGCGACTGTGTCATCATACGAAAAACTATCCGTAGTTATATCCCGTTATATTTTCTACTCGCAACTATCATCGCTTAATTTGTTATAAACATTTAGGAGCAGAAACTTTTTTTTTTGCCTGTAACATGAAAACCAATGAAGCAACCGCTAATGAGAATCAAAATGCAAAATAAATGAGATAAACCGAAAAAAATAAAAAAATCAGCGTTCTTTCAAGAATTCATAACACCGCCATTTTTGAAGTTGTGGCGCAGGCTCCCCGCGACATTGTGGTGATTGATATGTACTTCATGTGTAGGAAACTCAGGCACTGTCAGATCAATAGTTTTCGCTTAATTGCAATTTGAATTTTTTAATGCACTTCATCGGAGCAAGCCTGGATACGACATAGGTGATCCGATTCCAATTTTCAAAAATCAAATGGGAAGTTTAGTACTACAAAACTCAATTTTGCATTGAAATGCTGCGAAATAGGTGAGAAATACTTGCCAATACGGGCAAGTTATGAATTATTTTAACGCAAAATAGAAATAGAAATTTTGTAGCCCTATACTTCTACTTGCAACTTGTTTTTGGAAAATTCAAATCGGACCACCTATGACGCATCCAGGCTTGCTCCAATAAAATGCATTGAAAAATTCAAATTGCAATTATGCAAAAACTAATAATCCGACAACTCCTGAACTTTTTAAACATAAAAACATATCAATCACTAATATGTCGCGAAGAGCCAGCCAGCCATTTTGGAAAATGGTGGAAAACGCAGATTTTTTCGGATTTCCTCAGTTACTAATGGTACTATCGAGTCGAGCTAGGGCTCATTTTTTTGCATTTTGATTGTCTACAATTGGTCCTTTGAGAGCATCGAAATTTCTCTATTAGCTTTCATGTTACAAGCAAAAAACTAAAAAAAAACAGTTTTCTACTCTGAACTGTTCATAACAAATTAGGCAATGATAGTTGCGAGTAGAGAACTTAAAAGGGTATAACCACGGATCATCTTCCTTATGATGGCGCAGTCGGTTTCCTGACTATATTTGTCACGGAAAAATCTCTAATGAGTGGCCTATTATAATCCTCCGAACAATCGACTATCATCTGATACTTTGCATCATCTGTTGAAAGACGTAGACACACCTACTTTGGTTGTAGGAGATCTGAATGCAAATCACGTTCAATGGAGCTGAGTGAGTAATCACAGTGGTCGTGCTCTGAAGATCATTGTGATAGGTTCGATTATGAAGTCCTCGCACCAAATGATGCACACAGAATTCTTGTTCTAGATCTGATCAGGAGCATTTCCTGGCAATGGGACATATATAGCCTCTCCAAATTGGGCTCACAATTCAGTGTTCATCACACTGGGTCGCGATCCCCCACCTCAAACAAATCACTTGAGAGGGGGCATATTGTGTCCCTGATAGAGTTGAAAATCGACTTTAAATGGCGTAGGCCGTAGCAAACTACGAATCCACCATCAGATTGGCTCTGGAAACAGGTGCGGTCATTTTTGAAAATAATAACTTGCTGCACCTTCGAAGGTGCTTTTATTGTCATGATCTACAAATCGGGATAGTATCCATTTTTGCCATAAAACTATCGGCCAATCAGTATGTCTTCTAGCTCGGCTAAACTTGCCGAGAAAGTTATACTGCAAATATTTGAAGAGGAATAGATAATGGGAATATAATGATAGAAATATCAAACAGAATGACCAGTTCGGTTTCAGAGGGGGTCATTCCACCGAAATACAGACCCTGAAACTAATGCCATAGATATTGAATAACATTAAATGCGTTCACGTCTCATTTTTGGACATATCCAAGGCATCAAACTCCGTGTGGCACTGGGGTCTATTACACATACTCAACGATTTTAATTTGCATTTGGGCTTGGTTGGTGGATGGAGTCCTTTCGGCAGAATGTTCAAGGTCATACTTAAAAAGTATTTGTCTATACCTGGAACGGGTCCTATTGAAAAAACATGAGCATAATCACATACGCTCCGTGGTTATCGCGGAACGTAAGGATTATTGTAGACCTATGCCCGTCTTTTATCAAGCAGGCAGTTCAAAGTAATAATTGGAGGATTTTCAATTGTGCGCTAGTAAGGGCATTTGTGGATTATGTCCTAGACGACCGCACTCGATTCAAATGATTATTATCCAACTCTAGAAGCTGTTTAGCTTTCCTTGGCGATGGGGTCAGAAGCCTTTTCGCTTGTCTTTGACCTGAAACCTCATTCCAGTGGTTTTTAATTTGGTCAGTTTCCCAGCACCAAAACTCTCCTTTGATGTGGGCTCTGAAGAGACCACAGAAAGGTTCTGGGCCAGAAAATTGAGTGCCTTCATTGCCTTTGATTCCCTCGTGACCTGGCACCCACACCCACATCAGGGTAACCTGATTGTTCGTAGCGAGTTGTCTTAGGGAGAGTTTGCAGTCCCAAGTCAGTCTAGACTCACAAGTATGTGACTTTAGAGCTCTCAATGCTGCTTGGCAATCTGATAGAATATAGATCTTTGCCCCCCTGGAGCATCCTGCAAGGCATTCTTGGGCGCAAATTTCTATATCATGGATTTCTGCTTGAAAAATTGTTGGGGCTTTGCCTAGGGATTTTGAGAGCCTGAAACTAGGACCCGCTACTCCCACTTGGAACCATACTGATGCATTTCTTCCTAGTGGAGTGTTTTTGATTACTCAAAATGTTCGTGTTTTAGATCAGTCGGCCTCTGTATATCTTCATGGTAATGTCAACCATTTTGTCCTACAAGTACGATTCCGGAACGATATTGAAAAATAAGTTAAAGGACACCCGGCCCATTGGAATAAAAGGGACAGAAATAGAATATAGGGACCCCAAACATTTCCATTTGTGATCCAGGAAAACTATTTTTACGCCGCTGCACCCATGAAATAAAAAAGGTCAGACCCTCCCAATTTTTATGAATGCAGTCACTAGAAATGCAAAACCGGCCCCATGAAGCTTTATTTTCCGAATCGCGAGCATTACAAAATATATTGAGCTTCACATATGTTTTTTCAATACCTTATCCAATCCCAATGAATGATCTTTCAATCGAAATGTACCGAGAAATTACCATAATATCAAAGTGTAAGCCGAACATAGTACTATGAAAGGTAGCATTTTTGTCAATATTGTCAGTGCTAATAAATAATTACCCATTCTTTTAAGGGAAATTTGACCCTTTTCTGTACACCGACCAGATATTCTATTTGATTTTGCTGGAGTATATATTGTACCCTAGTAACTGCAAGCTCCATTTGTTTCACCAATTTTTCTCAGTTTCAACAGTAATAAATCTGGGAGGCACCCCTATTGAAAATTTTTGCTGCAAAAAAAATCCCTACCACCGACCCAGTGCTCCCAGACAAGGAGCTGCTGTGCATAATTGCGCCGTTAAAAAAAATAGGAAAAAGGCGTGACACACCTTTCCGTAGTCCAGTGTTGTTTGTCTATTAAAATAAATGCCACGATGGACCCATTGGCGGGAAGAAACCTTCCTGGCGATTTCTTCCTTCAATTTTCCGAATGGTTTTTTGTTAGATTTTACGGACTTAGGGATAGGCTTCCACTCACCGTAAAGAAATTTTGAATATAAATGGATGAACGGTAGTGACTGGCTGTATGGTCCAAGTCCGAATGCCAAAAATAAAAAGTTCAATAGTTAACCTCTTAAAACATCATTTTCTAAGAATAATTTCTGGTCATCTTGTTTCCATATTTTTTAAAGTTCACTTTTTACGCAGTCGGGTTTTTTGATTTTTTAAATTTATATGTAATAAAGACAATGAATGTTAATGTACAAGACGAGTTGTCCAAAGGAATATGTTTGGCCAAATAAGCCGTCAGAGAAAAATATATCTGACATTGTTTCAGGAAGTTAATCGGTCACTTTGTCAGCCAATACTAGTGAAAATATCGCAAATATTGAATATATTATAAATTGGACATTCCAAGTAGAATTATTGAAAATGAGATATCCTCCACAGATGGTGTCATGCAACATTGTTGAAAAAATTAAATCTGGCGAATCTGTTGAGAATCGACGTGAAAAACATTATCCCAGCATTACATCAACTAATTCTTCCAAATGCATTTTGCGTATTAAAATGTAGTCACACATAATTTCCTAATTGTTAAACAGTGGGCTATATAATAACGTGAGCCTTTAAATAGCCACGGATGCCAAAGTTGCATTGCATTGGTTGGAAGGTATTCTGATTTTTTGTTGGAGAGTCTGGGATACACTTCAAAATATAACAGTATTTTTCACCCAACCAAACTTATTCGAACACTGGATTTGTTTTTTTTAATTTTCAGACTTATATCGGTGATTATTAAAAAATGTTACATTCATAACATGTTTCACTTCAAAACATAATGAGCCTAATTAATTTTTTTTCATATTTTATAATCAATGATAAGGAATTGAAGTACCATACACTATACTTTAGAAGGTTATCTATGTATGTGCAATTTGGCCATGACATAATACCTATACAGGGTATTTCGTTCTCAAAATCGAAGAGAAAATTGCCATCTACTTTCGACAACCTCTGTATGGGGAAAACGCATTGAGAGCTAATTCTCAAATGTAATCTAATGGTATAAATTTTGACATTGGACTTGGATAAATGATCAAACGTCAAATTGCATTGTAATTATTTTTTAATCTGCTTATTTCGAAAAGCCTCAAATGTAATTTTTTTTTTACAACCTATTTCAAATATAATCTTACCTGAAGCACCAACAGATGGTACGTGTGAAAACTGGACGAATAAGACAAAGGATGACATTAAAAGCAACATCTTGTCGAGTGACTGGTTATCAATCTCATTTCACATCGTTTCATATGTTATATGGGAAGTACATGCAGAATCATAAAAAATCATATCTAATCTCCTGACACCCTTGAGTAAATAATTACATTACTCGATACAGTAAGATACTTGAAATTTTAACACGGGCCGGACACTTATTTCAAAAACTGCTTGATTTTGTTTCAACCTTACATCTTCAACATAACTCATTTCTGGTATAAGAAAATGATTCAATAAACATTTGTTTTTTCAACCGACTAAAAGTTAATAGGTTCCCAACGTCCAAGATCGCCCTTATTTCATTCATATCTAAATCACTAAGGAGTTGATTACTAGGAAAGTTGAGTTATAAATTAAGTTATATATATATATATATATATATATATATATATATATAATTTCAATTATTACAAACAAATAAAGATTTAAAAAAATGCTGTTAAATTTTTTGCAGATAATTCGAAAACTAAAATTAGCGTAAATTTAAAAAAATATTTTCGCAAAGAAAGATATTTCCAGTAACTTCTCAAACCCCTCACTCAATTATTTGTACGTGTGGTTTGATGAAGAAAATGGAGCTCCGTTAAATATATATTGTTTTAATAATCATGATATCGTTGACGACACTTCAGAAAATATGATTCCACGAGAATTTTATTTTTTTCAGTTTTTCTCTTATTGATGATATTGTTAATTTGGATTTATTTCAAGTTATCGTTTTTAATCAGAGTCGTGTAATTGTTCTAGTGATGGTGCCAAAATTATGTCGTTCTAAGATTATATTACGATTTCTAAAATAGTTAATATACATTAGTTATGAATAATTTAAACAAAAATAAAAAATACAAATTTGATTTAAAAGAATTTCCGAATTGAGAAAAAATTTAATACAAAGAATTTGTTAATAATTTTTCAAGCCATTTGTTTTAGAAATGTCTATAAATAGTCTACTTTCTTGAAATCTTGAGGTCGATTTCTTATTTTCTGAAATATAATCATATTCATCATTTCAGTTCGGAAATGAAATGAGACGAAACTCTATAGAAGAGTCCAGCTAAGATGTCTGAAACCCTGGTGCTTGAACTGATTCGATATTGTTTAGATTTTCGAGGGGACACCACATGTAGCTTCAATAGAGCTTCAATATCTGTGGTAGATGGCGCCGTCCAAAAAGTTTGTTTATATCCTCGCTTAATGTCAAAATTAAATTTTTGACATCTGCAGCATCTTTTATGAAATTATTTTCTATTTTGTGGGTGTCTATGCGTTTCTCCTTCTCGTTGATTTGAAATCTTGCCTATCTCATTTTTTAGTTCGTGGAAGTGTTGAATTTTAAGCAGTGTAGTGTGTACTTTTTGTGAAATGGGCCCTTTTTGCATTTTGTGCGGACAGTCTTAAGCCGCAGATTCGAATATACACCTGTATTCAGTACCAAAGGCAAGTACAAATTTCGACGAATTAATTAATGATGATATTTTCATAGTCCATCATATAGTATGCATTGAATTTCAAATTTTATGACAATTTTATTTCCAATTCTCCGCCTGTAAAAAAACCCATAATTTCTGGTGAAATGATTTCAAAACATTGCACCACAACAATGAAAATGTGGTTGCACATTGAAATGAACCCAAATAAGTACTCACATAAGTACAAAAATAAGCATTCAGTTAACCTCAAATTCAAAGAGTACAAAATACGATGCTTTCTCTCTCTCTTTATATGGCTTCTTGGATGTAGCTTCCCTACGGCGCTATTATCCAACGATGCTTTCTTTGTGCAATATTCGGGGGCATCTTATTCTAGCTATGCTATTGGTCAAGTTTGGCAGATGTCACTTTTCAACCAATAGCAAAGCTAAAATTAGAATCCGCGAACAGTTTGCCTCGAAAATAAGGGAAGGAAATAAATATACCCTGTGTGGTCTATTGTAGAGGTGTGTTGAGACTCGATTTTTATAGGAACTATGACTAACTGTGACTGTTCCTATCAAATCACAGGTCCAAATCACAGCTCTTTCTGGGAGTCGTGACTGGTACTGGGAGTGGCTTCGTGGCGCTTCGTTGTTGACGATAGGAGTCACGTTACTCTCTTTGTAAACCAATCAATAGAGATTTTTTCGAGACAAAAATATTACCAGGAAACCTACTGCGCCATCATACAAAAAACGGTCTGTAGTAATATTCAGTTATGTTTCCTACTCGCAAGTATCATTGCTAAATTAGCTTTAAACATTTAAATGCAAAAACTCTTTTTTTTTTTCGTTTTTTGTTGTAACATGAAAACTAATGGAGCAATCTCGATCGGATTATTAGTAACGGAGAAAAACTGGAAAAACCAGAAAAAATCAGCGTTTTCAAAAAAAAAACATTACCCCGTCACTTTCCGAGATGGAGTGCAGGCTTTTCAAGACATAGTAGTGATCAATATGTACTTTGTGTGTGAGAAATTGAGGCGTTGTCGGATCATCAGTTTTGTCATAATTGCAATCTGAATTTTTTAACGCACTTTATTGCAGTAGACCTGGATGCTCCATAGGTGGTCCGATTTCAATGTTTCTAAAAGATTTTGAGAGAAGAAGTACAGTACAGAAATACTTGCAAACATGACCGAAAACCGGCGAGTGCATTAAAGCGGCTCAGGAGTGGGGGTAGAGCAGCAGATTCATAACGGGCGCAGCGCGCTTGTATTAATGTACATACGCTTCCCCGCGACTGCTGGTGTACCCCCACCACTCAGTCGCTTTCATGCATTCGCCCATTTTCGGTCATGTTTGCAAATATTGCTCACCTATTTCGCAGCATTTAAACGCAAAATAAGAATGGACATTCCGTAGTACTATACTTCTACTCTCAAAATATTTTTGGAAAATTGAAATCGGACCACCTATGGAGCATCCAGTGCGTTAAAAATAAAGTGCGTTAAAAAATTCAGATTGCAATTATGCCAAAACTTATGATCCGACAGCGCCTCAATTTCTCACACACAAAGTACATATCAATTACTACTATGTCTTGAAAAGTCTGCACTGCATCTCAAAAAGTGGCGGAGTGATGAATTTTGTTAAAATGCTGTTTTTTTTTTCAGGTTTTTCCAATTTTTATCCGTTACTAATGATCCGATCGAGCAATCTGAATGAGCTTCATCATTCAGATTGCTTCATTAAGTTTCAGGTTACAAGCAAAAAACGAAAAAAAAAAATTTTTTGCATTTAAATGTTCATAACAAATTAAGTAATGATACTTGCGAGTAGGAAACATAACAAGATATAACTACGCACCGTCTTTCGTATGATGGCATAGTCGGTGTCCTGGTAGTATTTTTGTCACAGAATCACTAGAGCAGAAAATCTCTATTGATTGGCCTAGTTTGGCAGGAACGTGAACCGTGATTGTTTTGATATGTTCACGTTTCACGGTCATGCATTGAATCAGTCACATTGTGTATAGTCATTGTGAGGTGTTAGTTAATATTTAGAAAACTGTTACTCAAGAATCAACTCCACGGTGACCTGTGAGTGAACGGGAATGGGAAAAGGTTTGAAAGAAAGGAATCGCTCTATCTGATTCTGTTATGTTCCGAACAGTCGTGGTGGTGAACCCTGACTGAAAATCACTGTTAGTTCTGGACAGCCAGAGCTATTCGCTCCTGTCACAGGTCAGTCACAGTGACAAAATCACAGGTACTGAAATTACAACACATCTCTAGTCTGTTTACTGAATTAAAACTGAAATGAAATCAGCGCCATCTGAAAAGCTAGTAATCTTCATTATCAAGTAGGCCAAGTGTCGCCAAGTTGATCCCAAACTTTCACAGGTATAAGTGCAAGCACCGGGGTTTTGAGACATCTAAGTCCAGCAAAAACAAACTGCAGTTCAGAGTTCAATTTCCAAAGAGCTGACTCACCCTGAATATACTTTTATTTCCTAGTGGGCACAGAGTGAAGCCACCAGAAATAAATGTTTATCTATTCAAGTTCTTTGCTTTGCTTTGCTTTGCGGTGAATACACCTATAATAACGTACTCATGAGATGCCTCCCCCCCCCCCCACCCCATTAACAGTTTATGTCGCAGTGTTCAAACGATTGAAAGAAAGACGAAGTTTATAGAGAGTCTATAAATTTTTAGGTAATCCTAACAAATACCGAAGGATATGCAAAATTATATATAAAAAATCTGACAACGAAAGAGCAGTTCTCTCACTTTTTCCACTCATTTTTCGTTTTGAACATTCAAAAACATGTTTCGTATTCTTGTCAAAATCCATAGTTGATATTAATCTTCGATCTGATGAATCATGTGTATATGCGAGAAACAATCACCAAGTAAAACATCATACTATTATACAAAATATTATATCGTATCGAAATTAGCTGTAAAAACAAGAACAATTGAATTTAAAAAAAAAAATTTTTTTTCAATTAAATGAAGGATTTTCTGTCGATTTATCCTTCGAATGACACAAGCGATCTAGATACACAATGAAATTCAATAATCATTAGCAAAAGAAAATAATATTTCAATTTATGAATATGGTTGCATCAAATTATTCATAAGAGCCCTGTGCGCATTCCATAATAGAACAAAAGTTCAAATTCTGTTGACTATTTTTCTGCCGATTCTACAAACACTTTGCCCGTCTATACCTGTTTTTCCTATTTATTGGCGTCGACAAGTGTCCGCTGAGTGGCGCGCTTGTAACAGAGAAATCCCCGAAATCTGAAAGTGTGAGTCTAAGAGAAGGATGACATTCCGCAACAAATGTAAATCCTTCTGAAAAGGACTATCTATCTATCTATCTAAGATGTTCTACTATCAAATTCTTGAAAACCAAAATTTCAGAGCTACATTCTCAAACATTGAAATTACTGTGATTATTTTTGACATTGCTAGAAACCAATGGAAACGTTCAATTCAAATAATTCATATACGTTTTGGCCAATCAATAGAGGAAATATTCTACCTAGAAAATTGTCGCGGGATAATTTGATGTATTTGGTTTTATTGTCTGACAACCTATATTTTTAATTTGACGTCTGTCATCAATTCGCATGAAAAGTGTGAAATGAATCAAAACCGGTTTAGTACATTATATAATTTTGCTAGGAAATGTGTTTATGATCGTAACATCATAAATAATCTAAAGAATACCACACGAGAGTTCGATATAGTAGAAAATAATTATCTAGATTTATTTCTCAAACTTGATGGCAATAGCCACTCGAGCCAGTTGGTCTCTCTTGTCTATTGCCTGGCAACAAGTTTTCAAAAATCTGTCGAATGATTTTCACTCTCTTGTGATATTACAACTGAGAATGTGATGATGTCAAATTGCACTGGAAAGCGCTCATTTTCCAAAATGAAAAAAATAGGCGAATTACGATGAGACAAAGCCGCCTATCAAAGTTATCGCTTCTTAGCATTGAGAATGATTTCCTCCGGATGCTGGATTTGACCGAAATCATCAATGATTTTTCGTCGAAAAAAAGCTCGCAAGAATCCCTTTGTTTACGATGTAATTTAATTTATTTCTTGTATTTTATTATACCTACATATGCTCGTGTCGAAATAATTTGATTTGTTCCGCAATGAATAAATAAAAAAAAAACTTATTTGAAAAATAATTAGGGGCCTCCACTCCTTTGTTGCCCCAGGGCCTCCAAACCTTTTAATCCGGCCCTGCTCTTAAGATGCCTAAAAACTCTGGTGTATCAACTGATTCGATTTTGTTTAGAATTTTTGGGGGACAACAAATGAATGGCGTTAAATTCTGCTTAGAACTTCATTAGTAGATGGCGCGGTTGAGGAATGTTTGTGTCACGCTAAATGTCAAACTTCAAACCTTTGTCATTTTATTTTTCTGTCAACACTGTCAACATTACTGGATATTTTTATGCAAAAAAATGTTCGTTTACAAAGATTATAGTTCTACGAACAAGATCCCGTTCAGAACAGTTGGTGTGAAAATGAGATGAAATCCATGAAATTTACTACAATGTTTACATCTGTCTGTTAAAAATCAGATTTTTTTTTGAAGTCTACCTGGCGATTTTTTCTAAGTGATTCCTTTTCAAATGGTCTTTTTAGGATCATGGAAACTTCCATGAAGGAAGGAGAGAAGGTAGGAGAATGGACTGATCTCTCTAGACGATGAATTAACTTGAAAATTGTGGGGATTGGAAAATGTCCCCGATGACATTGTTCCATTGAACTTTCCGATACAAACTATCACCAAGCCATTCACTGTCCATCTCTGCCGGACTATTACCTCTCCAACAACCTTCTGACCTGAACAAAATCAGAGAGTTTATCGTAAATATCATAAAATCTGTTGATGAAGTTGAGAAATCGATTAATCCTGGTCTGCGACAGACTAGGCTGCTTCCAGCTATTTTAGAATGACTTCTGCGAAAAAGGTGAGCCCTACTAACTAAAATAACTAAAGGTGAGAGAGAAAACAATAATCTGAATAAGCTTTTCTTTTATTTTTCAGTAAGTAACACCCCGCATGAGATAATCGGAGAAGGCGGGCGATCTAAACCAAGCAGATGTTCGGAAGAACAAGACCCTCTCCCAAGATCGATAAGGCTGATGACTATTATTAGGATAATTATCACTTTTTAATAAACAGAAATTTCATAAGTAAGCGTGGACTTTTCATTCCATGAGGATATCTTGATTTTGGCTAGTGAATTCCGAAACGTCACAGAGGGTTCCATGGCTCTTTGGAAGAAAATATCAACTATATTTAGAATTGTCCAATAGTCAGAAGATTGAGAGATAAGTGCCATGTGAAGTGGAATGAATAGAAAAATCGAATTTAAACGGTTTTTCTTCACATAAAGGATTCAATATAAAATTGAACCAGAGAAAGGTAGATCTCAGGTGAAAAACAACTACTTTCCTGGCAAATACCACGCAGAACGTTGAATGATATTCACCTGAAAATCCATGCATACTTCCATATAATATCAATGGACATTGAATGCAAATGTTTCTTTCTGATAAGCTCGATTATGTTTAATTTATGTCGTGTTCACCTAACAATCCGCATACCGGTTTCAGGCTTCTTGGCCCTCATCATATCATCATCATCATCATATGGAAGTATGCATGGATTTTCAGGTGAATATCATTCAACGTTCTGCGTGGTATTTGCCAGGAAAGTAGTTGTTTTTCACCTGAGATCTACCTTTCTCTGGTTCAATTTTATATTGAATCCTTTATGTGAAGAAAAACCGTTTAAATTCGATTTTTCTAGTCAGAAGATTGTTATCTCATGGGAAAATTTTAGTCCAAAATATATATGATATGAAAAATAAATATAAAAGTAATAATAAAAATATTTGACTTGCTAGTTGCTAGATACATTACAATCACAAGTTGAAAAACATTATTACAATGGGTAAAGGTAGTTCAGAAAAGCTAGAAATTAATTTATACATATACGATTCATTTTACTATGAAGATAATTTGAGTTCTTACGATAAGATAGTTGTGTTGTCTGCCAAAATAGTGAACACCTCTCAATTTGCCCAAAAGCTAAGAGGTTCTTTCACTCAAATAGGACTCGAACCAAATGAAATAAAATAAAATAAAGGAAACTAAATTGTATTCAAATAAATTTTTCAAAGTGTCCAACTTCAGCGAAGATACAGGCATTCAGTCTTCTAGTCATTGAATCTCGTACCCGTTCAAAAATTATTGGTGTGTTTCTTATTGTTTCACAGGTGTCTACTACTCGGTTCCTTAGATCTTCCTCGTTCGCTACTAGAGTTTTATAAACAAGTGACTTCAAATGTCTCCAAAAATAAAAATCTAGCGGGTTTAGATCTGGAAACCTTAGTGCCCACACCTGGTTAGGTTCTTCTACACCCCTACCGATCCATCGATTTGGATTGAGAGTGTTAAAGAATTCCCTGGTTACAACGCGCAAATGGGCCGGAGCCCCATCATGCATAAACCACATGCGGATACGAATTTCTAATGGTACATTCTGGAATAGTCCCGGCAATTCATTTTCTAAAAAGTCTCTGTAAGTTACGCCATTCAGTCGGAACGGAAGAAAGAAAGGACCTATCAAGTAATTATCAATTATTGTCGCCCATACATTTACAGAAAATTGATACTGATAATGTCTTCCACTGAGCGGATTTTCCAGAGCTCAAACATGGTTGTTATGAAAGTTTGTGATAGCATTTCGAGAGAAGTTTACATATCTTAAAAATTGAGGATTTCCAGCCAATTTTCTCAAAAACCACTGACACATAGTAATGCGTTGGTGAAAGTCTCGTGGCAAAAGAGCTTGTACCCTTTGAACATGGTATTCATGTGGACTGAGTAGAATTGAGAGCTTCAGCAATTATTTCTGTACTTGTTTCTGGATTCTCCTCGAGAGCGTTCAAAACAGCTTCTTTCAATTCTGGGGTTCGGAGTGGTCGTGGTCTTCCAATAATATCAGCTGCCCTCTTGAAGCTGCCTGTTTCTGCCAAACGACGGTGGAGACTTATGAATGTTGCAGCTGAAGGCAGTACTCGATTAGGGAAATCGCTTCTGGTAAATACGTCTTGCTCCGCGCGCATTGCCATCCGCAAGGCCATAAACGAAATGCATATCGACTAAATGAGCATTATTGTTTAAATAATCCATTTTTTCAAAATTAGTGTTTCAAACCTACAGAAACTTCAATAAAACAACAAAACGATTAACTGTCACATAATATGTAATTACCAAAACTACTTACTCAAACGTCAAATTAATTTCCTAAGCATTCTTGTGAGACATGCAAAATAATGGTAATAACTTCAACACGCATCGATTATCAAATAATCGACTTGAAATTTTCAAGCTCAAATATTGCTTATAGCGACTTGTTACAAGGGTAGCTTTTTTACGTAGATATAGTAGGGGGATTGATTTTTTCACTGTAAAAAGTTATTCAGCTTTCCTATGTACGTTTCGACGGTTGATGAAGACAAGGGTTTGTCTCCATCAGGATTAAAAATTGTTAGAGTCAACAAGGTAAAAGTATTAAGTAGGTAACTAGTAGAATTCAAAAATAATTAATAAATTTATTGAAACATGTTTTCTTTTTTTTCTGTCTGTCTCACATTCATACATAGATTTCGTTAGGGCATTTTCCTGTTTTGAGCGTGAATTGCTTTCTGCAAGGTTATTCGTCAGCTCGTTGTGTTTAGTTTTAGGGAACAGGTTATTATATACCAGTAGTTTGTTGTTATTTCCTTGGTAACATTTCACAGTTATTTTGGGGTATTCGATATGAACATTTTTTAAATAGATATGATTTTAGCACGAATACTGATTTGTTGCTTATTTTAAAGGAATGATGGCTACCATGTGTTGATAGTAACTTGTTGGTAATGAGTGGGGTGACGATGATTTACGAGGCAGTAGTGTGCATCTTTGGAAAGGGTGTTGTATAATATATTTAAATTTGGTAGAGAGCTGTATTGTTTTTTGAGGGATTGTGTGTTGGTAGGAGGCGCTGTTACTTTGATACTATAATAGATGGTAATAGATGCTGTTTAGGTCGGCGAATTCAGTTTTGTCATTTACGCAGTTTGGGGTGTTTTTGATGTGAATCATCTCCATTATTTCTCTTTTTTTTTCTGTTTTTTCTGCACATAGGATAGTTGTTTTGTTGCAATCAAACTCGTGGGTGGTTGTTTTTTTTTGTTTGTTAAGGGCTGTTGACGCGTTGTGTGTATATTTGTTTCGTGGGACTTTTTTTAGCAAGGCTGATTGTGCTTTTTTGATGGTTATGGGGCGGTATAGGGGGTCCGATAGGGCGATGGATATGTCTGCTAGGCCGAATATGACGGTTTTTTTTTGGGAGTATGGATGCTTAGAATGGAAATTGAGGTAACGTCTCGACCAAGAGTTTTTTGTGAACCATTCAGTTTTGAAATGTAGTTATTTGTGTGGAGAGTGAGATCTAAGAAATGTATTATTTGGTTTGTCTTTTTTTCAATAGGAAACTGCAGGTTCGGGTGGTGTTAATTTTTTGTTGGAAATATTTACATTTATGTTGAAAATGGAGACATTCTCAATTGAATATTGAATAGAAAGATTTTTCTGTGAATACCCCACAAGAGGTTATCTTGACGATGAAAGATAGTGACTAAAGTTCATCTTTCAGTCGCAGATTATTCCACATCTGATTTTATGAACATCCTGTTCATATTTTCAACAAATCAATTTACATTTATCATTTGGTACGGAAAAGATCATCGACTTATCTATGGTAAAAAGCTAATGTGGAGATAATTGATTTTTCTAGATCCTCCATTACTAATTGCCAGATCCTCCATTACTAAGTGCAATCACACTAGAAATGGACGCATTCATGGCACAGCCTCCGATTCGTTTGAAAAATATTTTTTTTATATTAGAGTAAGTAGATGTTAGGGTGAATTCAAAAGCTTTTAGAATTTCTTTGATAGGGAGCGTGGTGTGTTGTTTTATTCAATCGACTTTTCTTCAATGATGTTTTTTGCTAGGATGATGAACATCCCCATGTGTGAAGTAATACAACATCTAAGGATATCAGAGTGGGAATTTCAAAATTATTTTTTAGAGTTTGGAAATGCCACGACTCTTCTATATAGTATGAATTTTTCCAGTAATGTTGGTTAGGATTTGGGATAGATATTTGGATAGATTTTCCACTAGGGATTAAACACACGACACGATAGGTCGTAGTGGAAAGTTTTCTTTGTGTTACTTTGGCAGTCCATATATGGATGGGGGATGAGCATTTCTGAATTTGTTATGTATTTTTTGACACCCGTTCTTCTTTGATTTCGTTGTTTTTGATCTGCAATGCGTTAGTTGGATCTGTTTTGATAGTGCGATAAGTTTTCGTGTCGGTTAGTAATGTCATTATTTTTTCATTGTATTCAGTGTCATACATCATAACTGTTTTGTTTGTTTCATCGGGCCTTATGATTTTTAGTTGTGGGTTATTCTTCATGATTTTTTTTTTGTTCCAGTTTTCTGTTTTAATTTCTTGGGCTTTTTAGACGTTTTTTGTTTGTTTTTATAGTTGGTAAGTGTATTGCATAATTTGGCCCTAGCGTAATTTTTTTCTGTTTCTGCTAGATGGATATTGCTTTAATGCTGCAGATAATTTCTTGTATAGGTACGTCATTGGTTGTGTGGGGGATGGCAAAATTTGGTCCTGAGTATTTCCTGCACTTCGGAGGGTATATGTGTGACTGTCTGTCTCTATATATATATATATATATATATATATATATATATATATATATATATATATATATATATATATATATATATAATAAAAAAAGAATATTATATTGTCACCCTTTTTTTTATAAGAGGAGGAGAAATCTTGCATAGACACCCTAGGGTAGTACCGAATTCCTACCGGTTGAAACCTCCTTCTCCGTTTCACTTCCGCTCTTCACACCGATATCGGATTTCGCATTCTTTCAGTGTGAAGAGCTGGCTGATTAGCTAGGACTTTCCCTCTCCTTCGTCTCTATAATATGTCTTATAGTATAACAGTATATGTAGAATTCCCAGTATATTCTGATTCCATCAAAATGTCTAACATATTTGACACATTGAAGGCTCTGTTAGCGTTTTATTGATACTGGACTCTTATTCCATCTTGGACAGTGAAACAATGTGTGTTCTGCATCGCCAACTTTATTCTGCTCTGTGTCGTTCGTAGAGGAATTTCCTGAAGCATCCATGGCCAAACAGTGCCCGAGTGAGAGAATAGTCAACTTTCCCATATGATCTATCCAGCCATATTCGAATGTCTGATATGAGATATGTTTCCTGATTCCATTTTTCCTGCTATTTCAGCATTAAGTTGTCTCCTACGTTGTTTTTTGAGACTCCATCACATATCTCGTGCCTCTCCCTCTCACTCTCTCTCTCCCTTATTTTTATTACTATGGGAGGAATACGAAAAATAACTCCAGCCGCATCTGCTGAGATGGTTCTGTAAGCGCTGCAGATTCTTATGCATATTTGCCTCTGAATTCTCGTTAGTCTCTGAATAAGCTTTCTGTTGCCTATGGACTTGGGCATTAGTTGAACGTGCAGCGCCGCAGTGGCGGAATCGGACAAACTAGTTCAGACAGTATCATTTAGCGCTGAGATATAAAGGATGTCTACAAAGTGTGATAGTTTAAATTTTTCGGTCGCAAACGTCAAAACGGCATTTGTGTTGTGAGTCGGCTGGTAAAAGCTTCGTTGCAAAGAGCGGCTCAGTATCGAAAGTGCGTAAAATAAATGAATGACAATGAGCGAGTAGGCCGTGAAGGACGTGAAGGAAGAAAAAAAAGTTTCCGGATGACCTCTGCTGTATTGTTAAATGCACCCCCGAATACGAAATTTTATGGTTTTTCTACCGTTTACTATGAACGTGACCAAAGGGAAGAAGTGAGTGAAGAAAAGTCCATTATTATTGTTCACTCATTGACAACTAGTATTACTTTTTTGTTGAAAATTATTGAAAAATTGCAATGAATGCAGAATTGATATTTACTTTGTACGGTATATACTTGGGAATTTTCAAAGTCAATTCATAATTTCTTTGTGCATATTTCTTTGTGTACCTATTAGAATGTATTTTCACATTGATATAAACAATTGAATTTTTTTCTACTGATGATTACACTTTATGTAATACACATTCAAAATATTTTTTTTAGTCGAAATCTGATAGTAAACGAACAATATGTGATATATATGTATGTAAAAAAGAAAACAATATTTTCAATATAATTATTTATATTTCTTCCATATCTATTCATATTCCTTCAATAGTATTTTATTCGTGTAATATACTGCAACATTAGACATGTAAGTTTTCAATAATTTGTATCAATTATTTGTGAAAATATTTATTCACCTCTAATTCTACAGAGTACTGATTTGACATCGCTGCTGCTTGGGTAATCACTTTCGCATGTATGCTCAAATAATCTAATCATTTTTTTCACTTTACGCACCTGACACACGTGACCCGATCGCACCAATGCTGCTGCTTTTTTTACAGACTGGTTGTCGAAAACAATGAGGCTTGTAATGGGTAAAAACCCAGTTGCAAGCACGAATAACGCTTTTCAACTTGACAATAACTTACTTGTAAACACTACGATGACTAGCGAATCACGTGTTCAGCACTTTGATATAGCCTTGTGCGCTCCGCAGACGACTCGTCTAAATCTGATTTCTATTCATTACTAGCGCAATTTCCTAAACCGGGCTCAGTTCAATTCAAAGTTTATACAAGCCGAATCCCAATGCAACCGCTGTTTTCACGTTAGTTACAAAAATGTTTAAACTGTTGAACTTTGGAAATATCCTATTTATCAAAGGGGCAAATAGATAAATTGCACTATGTGGACTAATTCGCCCGATTCCACTACAGCGTCGCCACTTACAAAGGTGCTCCAACTCCATAGTAGCTGTGAGAGGACAATAATTGCGAGAATCTTCCACTTTGACGCTCTGGGCTCTCCGACTTTCGGCATCAGACTACTTAGGGCAGTTACGGTCTTGTCAACTTTTTCGATGGTTTTGTTGACGTGCTCGGCGAAAGTCCATTCAGATAAATACCGGGTGACCACGAGGTGAGGTACGCCTCCCAATTTTTCTATAGTTTCAAAGATACAGGTTTCAAATTTGGTACGTCGATATATTACTCAAATACGCATATTTTGACTCCATTACCGAAAATTTACCACTTCCGGTTTAACCGGAAGTGACCCCAAACTTTTTTTTTCAAAGGACACTCTGTCCATTTTTCGGAAGAACACGCAATTTGTGATAACACTGTTCTTCAAAATTGAAAATCGGTTGAAAAATGGCGAAGATACAGTTGATTATTCAATCGAACAAAGTTGGCCATGAACATCAAACTCAAATCATCACAACTGACGAACGGCGTCAGCATTTACGAGAGGTAGGTTCGAGGTAAGATACAGCTGAAAATTGAGTTCCTCATGTAATTGCAACAACCATATTTTCCAACAATTATAAAAAAATTCAATTCCGCGGGCAAATATCTGAGAAATGAAAGATGATATCCATATTTCGTGAAAGCAGATGATCTTGATGTCAAAGGGTCCTCTCAATAAAGTTGCTGTTTTTCATCAGTATTCAAGGGAAACTATGAGTGTGCTATATAGCTGAATTCAGAATTTGATGCAGAATCGCAATAAACATTGAAAAATCTAAGATGCCATTTAAAAAAATTTGCGTCGGTGTCGCGACGCCCTACGTGAATGAGAGGATCCTCTGACATCAAGATCATCTGCTTTCACGAAATATGGATATCATATTTCATTTCCCATTCATTTGCCCGCGGAGTTTTATATGGGACACCCTGTGTATATAATTTAAAAAAAAGAATATTCTATAGTCAACTTGTTTGTCTGTGTATGTATAACTTTTTTTATGTCATGTATATACAGGGAGAATCAGAAGTAAGTATATCCGTGATTTTTATTCAAACGATTCGAATGTAGCATTCTGTATGGTAATCCTTAAAACCCCTGAAAATATTTTATAATACTTTTTGCATAGCGATCCTACAAATCCAGAAAATATTTATAGACCATTTTTAATCGACTATGTGTGTATGTCTGCAATTTTTTCTAATTCTATACAACCGATTTGAATACAACTTCTTGCGTAGTGGTCCTACCTACCCAGGGAGGATATTAGCTTATATTTGTGTCATATAATATAAACAGGGTGAGTCAGTATGTATACCTGCAATTATTAACACATAAAAAAAAGATTATGTATTCATATAGTATGTCTGTTTGTCAACATATACAGGGGGTGTCAAAACCGATATTTTCCCAACTGATTTGCAACAAATTCTCCCACATACCCATTATAACACTCACACTGGTTTTTTTTCTTCGTTTTCTGCTTCGCGAAAAATACTGGTATGTTCACACATGTCAAACAATCTTTTATCTCTTTCAGAATTGGAGTCTTAGCTGGGCATATTTAGTCTTCTTCAAATGCGTTCCGGAAATTTTTGTCGTAGGATCAACCGTTGAGGAATTATATCAAAAAACACAATTTTTTGTTCCTATGACAGACCCTTGTTGCACGAGAATATACTTGGTTCTGCTATTTACAGCTAGATGGCGATGAATTTCAAGATGATTGTCCTATTTGTGGGATTGTGGATGAACGCCATAGAGAAACTAAAAATAAAGAGAGTTGTCAAACCTGCAGTAAAAGTTGGCACCACGTTTAAACAGTGGCGACATATCTCGCAACTGGCCGAACTAAGTACAGTTGGTAAAGCCGATTGAGATAAGGCGGGTTTTTCAAATGTGTTACTTTTATACGATTGATATGGTATATATTTTATAAGTGATCGATTTGCCATTCTTGTATTTCAAATGAATGGTTGTATCATATGAAATACAGGAATGGCAAATCGATCACTAATAAAATATATACAGTAATCGATTCGTAGAATCTGTTAGTTCGTTCATGGTTAAAATAAAGTTTCAAAGTAAATCTTGATTTCATGATATCAAGAACAAGAATAATAAGTTGAACACTATAAAAACACATTTAATTGTGTCTAGGACAAGGTACAACTACAGACAAAGCAATAATAAAACTCCGAAAAACAACAAAATTAAAAATATTCTTCAGTCTTCATCAAATCAACCAAAATAAAAACAAATTACATTTACAACAAACCTTCAATAATTTTGTTCATTTATTAGCACAAAGGAGAACGAGTAGGTATACTTAACAAATACTCCAGTTTGATGATAATCTTCGTACTTCCTCAAATGGTGATAGGAAATGGAAACTGATGGACGGAAATAAGTATCAGTTTGTGGAAAAATTTCTGCAACTGATGGATCGAAATAAGTATCAGTTTGTGAAAAGTAGCTTATATTTTACCTTGTGAAAGAATATTTCGAGGAATTTCAGCGACAACTCGAATAACAAAACATTCCATTTTCGACGTTGGGTTCATAATTCAAGTCCATAGTATAATTTCTATAATTAATTTTCCGATGACAATTAACAGTAGAATTATTCTGAAATTATTACGTGGTTTGTCATTTTCTGACAAATGTCGAAATTGGAAAATTATCATGTCAGTCGTCTGTTGATTGCGGGCAGCGCCTCCATGCGCGACTGGCCGTACCAAAAACTTGGTGGTCAAGATCGCCAATGTTTCAAACAGTCTCTTTATTTTTAATTTGTCTATGATGAACGCTATGGTTATGAGACCCTTAGATTGATAACAGACTTGTTCAGCAGTTTAATCTCTGAAATTACGTTGTGCACAATACTCTCTTTTTTTGGCAATTAATTGAATTCATAATGTGAGTCACACTTGCCGACCCTTTTTTGTAACTAAATCACAGCGAATTATATTGTCCACCTGACAAACATGAATTATACATCAATCATTCTTAAACTTACTAATATTTGAATATTTGTCAGCATTGGTTGGCGCATGCTAATTTTTTCGAAAGCGACTCAATATTGGAGGAATGGTACGAATTTCTTATGGTTTTGTTCAGCTGAACAAAGTTAACCATAAAAGCTAAATAAAATAATTCCAGCTGAAAAACGGCATGAACGGTTATCAGAGATCTTTAAGAAAGAGAATTGAAAAATTCCATCATTATTAAATAGTACTTACTAGTAATATTCTTTCAATAATAAAAAATGACTAAAATCAGAAAGAGCTACAAACTTGTATTCTACAAATTCCAGGGACCATACCCTGTGGTAACACGGTATACAGTTTCGTTTTCATTGGATGCATTTTGGTCTTCACAATCAAACTAACAATCCAGAGACCGTAAGGCTAGGTGCATATGTAACAATTTTCCTGAAGTTAGCAACTGTGCAAGCATATGAATACCCATTAACGATATTGGATCTGTCCCATTTAAGCCAATTGACTGTGTCTGAAATGTCATCACAGATAATATTTTTGCTGACATTTGTAAGGTAAGGGTTGTTTACTCCTATTAAAACGATTCCTCTTCTGCTACTAGGGTTGTAAACTATTTTCCAAAAAATTGCTGGGACAGGAATAGCTCGAACGTTTGAATTGACGTATAGAAAGAGTTCTGTTTCTCTACCAGTTGTTGAATGTGGTAAAGTAGTTACCCCATAAGTTCCTGTCCAAACTTGCAAGGTCACATTGTTGCGACTTGCATAATTTCTCGTATGTCTCTCAGCTTGTTCCCAGTTGTGCCCGTTGAAGCTCTGCCACTGGGGCGCTGCATTAATATACCTGAAGGTTGCGTTTCTCTGGGCAGGATATATGAAATCTGCATTCGCAGTAAGATGACCCCTTGACAAAAAGAATAATGTTCCGTCTTGAATGTACGTCTTGGAGGAATTCTCTAGATCCAAAAGTCCATTGATGGTCCTACGCTGGACATTTCTCACATAAAAAGTATTCAATGGCCTACCATTCAAATTATAGAACCCATTATCTTCTTGGAATTGTGGTCTTGGTGAGTCAGGAATCCTAATACCAATGGATGGTGTAAGCTCGAAATGTGAATAAAGCGTTGTCTGACTCCTTGTGTCGAAACAAATACTCATAGTTTGTAGGAAACGTTTACTATCCAATACAAATCCAATTTCGGCTAGTCTGCCAATGCCACCACAATTTCCGTTGACAAATCTACTGGTTACTACAGGATCATGGTTGCAAGAAACTTGTCTCCACAAATACCTCTCTTCAAGAATACTGAATCTCTGGTTGGAAATGCATGTTGCGGTGACAATGGCCTCTCTTTGGTTTCCATCTGCGATGACTTTTCCTTGCGGACAGGCGAAGTCCACCTCATCCCCTGTTTGAAACTTCACCGTGGTCTCTCCATTTCTGGGATAAATTATGGTCGATTTTCCATTTTCAACCAACAGAGGAGCATTGGCCGAGAGTGGATTTATCTCGCAACCTAGAAAATAGAATTGGTTTTGTTATAAAGGACAAGTACTGCATTTTTTCCAAAAATGAAAAAAAGACAGGGTCGCTTTTGTTTATATTACATTAAATATATTTTGTTTTCATTGATTAGTAGATTGATATCTCGACTTCATGACACAACCATATCTTCCTTAATTATTGATTAGAATAATTTAAACTTGAAGATCCTTAAAGACATGAGTCTAAGAATCCACTGACGTCTACCTGAGTAGTAGATTTTCATGAAAAAAAGCGGCTAAAAAAAATTAAAAATAGCGGTTTTTGAAAGATTTAACTGAGATTTGAAAAAACCGATGGTGCGGCCTGTAAAAAGTTCAAAAGCCGCTTTTCTGAAACTACGGAACCGATTAGGCTCCTCTTTGAGATTAGTATAATAATTCGCTGATTATACCTGAGTAATATACAATATAAACCAGGGGTGATGGAACTGTCGATTTTTTTTGAAAAATAATATTAGAAGATTATTCCAGATCCATGATCGGTCCATCAAACTCATCACCTTAAAGAAAATCAGCTCATAAAAATCCGCATTTGTCTCATTTCTCATGCCATGTCTTCCGTTATCATTGGAGTAGAATTCTTGAACTTTCATCTTCGTTTGAGAATTAACAGATGAGTATAATACACTGATATAATAGAGGCAATGAAACTATCACTTTTCCCAAAAATTCATATTAGGATGTGAAATTACCATTTTGCTGAAAAATCTTCCTATTTTTCATCTTTTATGGAAACTTCTCGGTATCTCCTGTAGTTATTATACAAGAATTATGCATTTCCCTAAAATAATTTCGGAATGTTTGTCAACAAACAACAATTCTTTGGACATTTTCATAATTCTTCTCAAACTTCATGCAAATCGTTATGAGAAAACTTATATTTTAATTATCTAGTTGATTAGATTGAATTATTTTTTTTTTGTTCGCACTGGTGATTGAGTGGGTGACAATAAATTCATCGTCACTGTCACGTCACCGAAGATTTCTTGACTGCGCGCACTTAAGTGACAGCACACAATTTAGTCGTTATTCGTCAAGATGGATCCCAAGGGTTTATGAACCGTCGTAGGGCAAAACCGGTTGCATATTCGTCATTTATTATTATTTATTTTTTTTCGCTCGGATCGAATAAATTTATCCGTTACAGGAAGCCCACGACGCGAAAAATTTACGTTTCCGGAAAGCGCGGCCGAAAAAGAATATTCGGACCCGACCCTATCCCGCGCCCATTCGCTCGAAATTATAGGTCGCGAAAAAAAATTCGCGTTTTACGGAAAAATGTCATTACACTTTTTTATAGTACCCTTTGAGAGTTCTCTGCGGAGGGGGTAGAGGGGGTGCATCGTGAAAATCGGGACGGTCAACTGGGCAAAGGTTTTTTTTTGCATTCAGACCCTCAACTTGTCCCCCGTCCTCTTTTGAAAAGTGTGGGAGTGAGGTGACATTTTGTTACCAATGCGCGCACGGCAATTTAAACCTAAGGGCGAGGTGACAATCGCGTCACTAGCGTGTCTTCGGACCCCGCGGACAATAAGACACCCAGCTGTCAAGTATTCAAGTGCGCGCACCAGCGTAAGGGTCCCTAGCCTTGGTGACAATGGCGAAAGTCACGGTGACAAGAATCACCAGTGTGCGCAGGCTCTTAGGGTTGCATTGGAATATACCCTGACGTTGACACATAATTACAAAAATATCTAATATTTCTATCGGTGGTGATACAAGGAATGAACAATTTTGTTTTTAGGATCATACATTTCATCTTCAATAGTCAATAAAAATCTATTTAACTCTCATCCATTAGTTTTCTCAGAATCGACAGCTCAATAGCCCTTGGCGAGCATTGTATATGCCGTCATAAAATCCATAGATATGGTTGAGTCATGAGGTCGAGACGTCCATAATCTACAATCTACTAATCAATGAAAACAAAATATCTTTAATATAATGTGAACATAAAGTATATTGTCGAGAGATGGCGAAACAACGCAAGATAAGAGAACATCCTCTCTTGTCTTGATGGACAATTTCTCTTGATTGTGACGAGACAAGACAAGAGGCAACACCAAAAGCAATCTATACTTTTCTGTAAACATGAACAAAAATTCCAAAGAATTATGATTTGTAGATGTCATGAAAAGCATCCAAAACCTTGTCAGAAAGCTGAGCTCAAAATCTGAAGAGATTTCTCAAGAATGGCTATTTTGAAAAACTAAACCTCACATTTGTCTTTAGTGCGCAACCAATACGTAACTTGAAAACAGTTTTGAAGTCCATATATTTTTTATTTCATAAAAAAATCGAGTTATGTGGAATATAATGCCTGAATTCTAGTTCAAACATTTCTTACAATAATTTTAAATTCAGTTCGCCAAATCGTTAATTCAAAAGGTTTAACATAAGCCATACAGTCCAGGAAAAATGATTTTTCAGTCATGTTAGGAAATTTGGATTCTGAAGCAATATCAATCAGCTATACGGAATGCATTAAACTCTGTGATTCAGTTAATTTGCCTTGGACTGTTGTTGATCGATTTCTGGTCCTCCATTCACGAGAATCAAACATTTTTCTATATGAGACTTGATTCCATCTACAATGACTTGACCTAAGAAATTAACTGTTGGGAAACTTCACAAGGATATTTCATTTTATGTCATGAAAGCTTTTTATATTTTTTTTTAAATTATCATTGTCTATTTTTTTAAATTGTTGTTAACATCTAAGTACACTCACAACTCGTTTCGCATGTAAAACCAATTCCATTTTTATTGCCCTTTGTTCATAGTAAATGCTAATTTTGTTTCCTGGATTTTAACTTTCACTCACTCGTTACCGTTTTACAAATCTAAGGTGGTAAAACACTGTGCCGTCAATTCTCGGCAATGAGTAGTTGTCATGTATGGCGACTCGGTCGACGATAGTCTCATGGTAATATTTTCAGGTTTCTTGGGAATCTAGACGATGCTGAACAATTGATTTGTTTGAAAATATGAACAGGGTGTTCATAAAATCAGATGTGGAATCACCTGAGACTGAAAGATGAACTTCAGCCACTATCTTCCATCGTTCAAGATAACCTCTTGTGGGGTATTCATGTTGAAAAGGGAAACATTCTCAATTGAATAGAAATATTTTTCTGTGAATTGGAAAATCCACGATAAAAATGAGGTTATTTTTTTGTGAATGTCTAACAGAAAACAACTACTTCCCCGGCTAAAGTCACGCTGGATATTAACTACATCTGATAGATATTTTAAAAAGACTCTTACTCAAAAGAAAAAATCTGAAAGTATCAATTTGCATTTTTATTCAGACAGTTATTTGATTTTCTATTCACGTCTCAATTAAAAACATGCATTAGGTATTATCCACATGAATACCAGAAGTATCAGAAAAAATTTCAAAGAATTTTTAATATACCTGGAAACTTCGAAGGATAATATAGAGGTAATTGTACTTTCTGAAACTTGGAACATAGAAAAGGTGAGTGATTATTCAATTCCACATTACACTGCATATCATAATGACTCTAGAATCAACCAGAATGACGGAGTTTTAGTATATATTAGAAATAGTCTGAATGCTTCTGTTGAAATCATCCCATTAACAGAAACTAAACTCCTAAGATTCTCGATTCAACTTAGTGAATCCAACATTGGGTTCACTGCTTCCTATCGCCCTCCGTCAATAAATGCTGAAAACTATACTATGGATATCAATACATACCTCACCAATCTAAAAAAATGTAATATTGAATTTTTTCTGGGGGACAAATATTAATCTATTCAAAAGAGATTCCCTTGAAGTAATTAACTACCTAAATATGTTCAATAAAAATGGCTTCTTTCCTTATTATATATATATATATATATATATATATTATGATGATGCGTGTTGTTTATTTTATTTTGTTTTCTATTGATTGATTATTACTATTATTTTATTAACCTCTAGTCATCACAATAATTTTGCAATTTGTTATCATAGTAAGCTTGATTGATTTGATTTATTAATGATTTTACTCGATTCTTAAAAAAAATACTTAATATCCGGCTATGTTGTTCTTACTCTTTTTCAAACACAATTTTATCTTTCCTTTGTTACCTCAACACAGCTCAGTCGGTACGCCTTTGGGGGCATGATCATCCTACAGCTCAGCAAAGTTCAGTTGCGCCATGTAGTTGCTTTGTTTGAAGTCAAGTTATTGTTTCATGTAAATATAGTTTGTGATATGATCAAAAGATGAGTAACAAAACAGAAAATAGTTAAATTTGTTTTTCTTTTATTGAAATGAATTTCCAGAGGCTTCAAAATCCTACTCCTGCGATATCTAGCTTATATTAAATATAATTGAATCTATTTCTATTTCTATTTAAAAAGTACTTGCAGTTCGTTGGGTGTGGGCACTCACGAAGACTCCTGGCTGTGTCCAGTGCTTTGGAAAGTGAACCTGTCCGACGTTGGCCCCCTTTTATTGTTGGTTATGTCCTGTGTGGAATGTGATCCGGATAGCGGGTATGTGGTTACTTGCCCAAATAGTTGTAGGCTGTTTCTCGGTTTGGATTATTGATTGGAATTGCTCTCACAGTTGTGTTTTCTGCTCATTTGAATTCATTTATCTGATAAAAAATGTTTTAACGCTTTTTTCCAAAATAATTCTTTTTTCTTTCCTCTTGTTTTCTTCCTCCCGTAGCAACCATCAATTTTTGTTTTTCGGCACACACTTTTAAAAGAAACTTTTCTTATTCTACACTATGAAACTTATTTTATATTCAGCTTATATTTCTATACTTAATATAATTTATACAAATTGGTTATTAATTCTTATTCAACCATTTTCTGTTCTCAGATTTGATATTTTATCATTTTTTAATGATAAATTATCATGTTCCCTTGAGTTTCTAAGTTAGCATACAGGATGTTCTTGCTTATATATCATTTTTATCTGTTTGAATTGAAAGATTTTGTTTGTAGATTTTGATGTCTATTCTTTTTATAGCTTGTGCAATCTAAATGGATAGTTGGAAACCTATTGATGTCACTACTGAACTCTTTGATGATCTGCGTCGAACATAACTGTAAAACCACCATAGCAGATATTCATGTAATCTATAAGTATCAATTTATCAAATTCTTATTCTTTCTATAGTTTGATATCATAACAATATATATATATATATATATATATATATATATATATATATATATTATATGTTGCAAAACAATTGCAAAGGTCGGTTGTCGGACATTTTTGTTATCCACCAAGGTGGTAATTTTTGTTTATGTGAAGTTAGCAACACTTTTCCAGCCAGGGTTTCTGACGTGTAGACTGTCGACTGTGGGATAGCGTGTTTTTACTCACAGTGTTGCCAGATTGATCAAATAAAATCTGAATTCGTTAAAACAAACCCAGCCACACTTTCTAATTGAATGTGCAGGTATAGTATCCATCCGTTGAACTTACCATGGATTTGCCTCGAAAGATAACAATCTCCCCTTGCGAATGAGTGGGTTGCGCTGCCACGAAAATAAAAAACCATTGGAAAGAGGGCAACAAAAATGCATAGAGAGCACTATATGCATTTTTTGGACGTCCCTGAATATGAGAAACAAAATTCTCGGGCTGAAGAATAGTCTAGAAGAAGTCGGGCTGCCACGAAACGAAAAATACTAGGGGAAACAATCATCAAAATGCAAGGAACACAATAATTGGATTTCTTTGAAGCCGTTTATAACAGCGATTTTTCTTTGTATAATTTCTTGGATTATAAAAATTCCAAAAAAAGTCGCGCTGTCACAAAAAGAAAAATACTATTGGAAAGAGGACATCACAATGCATAAAATACGATGAATGGAATTCTTTGGACGGCCGTTTGCAACGGGGATTTTTTTTTAAATAACTTCTCGGACTTTAAAAAGTCAAGAAAGAGTAGCGCTGCCACGGAACCAAAAATACCATTATAAAGGGGACATCAAAATGCATAGAAGATTATGAATGGATTTTTTCAGACGGCCGATTATAAGAGATAATAAAATTAAAATAATTTATCGAACTATAAAAAGTAAAGAAAGAGTCGCGCTGCCCCGAAAACAAAATTACCATTGAAAATAGGACATCAATGTGCATAGAAGGTAATCAACGGCCTTCTTTGGACGGCCGTTTATAACAGAGAAAAAAATTAAAATAATTTATCGGTCTATAAAAAGTCAAGAAAAAGTTGCACTGCCCCGAAAACAAAAATGCCACTGAAAAGAGGACATCAATATGCATAGAAGGTAATCAAGGGCTTTCTTTGGACGGCCGTTTATAACAGAGACAAAAATTAAAATAATTTTTTCGGTCTATAAAAAGTCAAGAAAGAGTAGCGCTGCCACGAAACCAAAAATACCATTGGAAGGAGGACATCAATATGCATAGAAGGTAATCAATGGCTTCATTTGGACGGCCGTTTATAATAGAGAAAAAAATTAATATAATTTCTCGGACTATAAAAAGGGGACATCAAAATGCATAGAATACGATAAAAGGATTCCTTTGGACGGCCGTTTATAAAAATTAAAATCATTTCTCGGCATAAAAAGTCAAGAAAGAGGGGCCAGAAAACAAAAAACCATTAAATGCATAGAAGGTAACCAACGGCTTTCTCTGGGCGGCCGTTTATAACAGAGACAAAAATTAAAATAATTTCTTGGTCTATAAAAGTCAAGAGAGAGTCGCGCTGCCACGAAAACAAAAATACCATTGGAAAGAAGACATCAATATGCATAAAAGGTAATCAACGGCTTTCTTTGGACGGCCGTTCATAACAGAGAAAAAAATTAAAATTATTTCTCGGTCTATAAAAAGTCAAGAAAGAGTCGCGCTGCCACGAAAACAAAAATACCATTGAAAAGAGGACATCAATATGCATAGAAAGAAATCAATGGCTTTCTTTGGACGGCCGGCCGTTCATAACAGAGAAAAAATTAAAATAATTTCTCGGACTATAAAAAGTCAAGAAAGAGTCGCGCTGCCACGAAAACAAAAATACCATTGAAAAGCGGATATCAAAATGCATGGAAGATAATGAATGGCTTACTTTGTACGGCCGTTTATGACGGAGAAAAAAATTAAAATTTTTCGCACTGCCATGAAAATAAGTAAGTAATGGGGAAAAATGGTTCATGGTGACTCAAAATTCAAAACATAAATGAATTTATTTGGACGCGTGTCTTTTCAATTGAAATGAAAATTATTCTCCTGGCTGTGAGAATTCGACGAAGAGTCGGGTTGAGGAAATGGAAATACACATAAAGAAATGTTTAGAATTTTGACTATGGAGAACTCCTGTACAATTAGTAATGCAAACATATGTCGCAAATTCGTTCCTCCGGATGCTGTACAGAAACCCTTTTGCATGTTTTATGATCCATTCTCATGCAGTTCATATTAATGAATGTCAATTCCAAATATTTGTATCGATCTACCGCAGAACAAACATTTATTCGTCATTGAATCGGATGTCCTGATAATAACATTTTGTATGTGATTTCGATATTGAATCATATCAAAATCATTTTCTAATGATTGTCCATTAATGAACATTTCGAAGAAATATAAAATAAAAGGGCCACAGTTGAAACCATGTGTTTGTCTGTCATGACTCATTAATTTACATGAACGGGCTTTCTGAGGTGCACAAAAGCAGCAAAAACGACATTACATCATCATATAACTTGTTAATTGTCAATCGGAACGTAAAACTTTATTCTCATCGAAATCTATCGAAATATATGAGAAAAAATTAAAGTTTCTCTAAAGTACAAACGATTCGATTTTTCCACATATATTTCAATAGATTTCGATGAGAAACGGCCGTCCAAAGAAATCCTTTCATTGTGTTCTATGCATTTTGATGTCCTCTTTCCAATGGTATGTTTGATTTCGTGGCATCGCGACTCCTTCTTGACTTTTTATAGTCCGAGAAATTATTAAAAAAAAATTATCTGTCATAAACGGCCGTCCAAAGAAAGCCATTGATTACCTTCTATGCATATTGATGTCCTCTTTTCAATGGTCTTTTTGGTTTCGTGGCAGCGCGACTCTTTCTTGACTCTTTATGGTCCGAGAAATTATTTTAATTTTTTTACACGCTTTATATTAGCTACACTTGTTTGTTTGTAACCGACTCCTTTGGGCGCGATTTTGACCCACTTCCAGAAGTACGAATGATTTGAAATTTGGCAGGTGCACATTATTCCGGTGACAATGCATTAAGAAATTTTTGTTTGAAAAAAACAAAATGGCGGCTCCAATATGGCGTACGAGTTTTGTGATTATGGTCTGATTCGCTTCAAAATTGGTATCTGAGGGTTTTCGTTGTCAGAGATTATGATTCTTTTGTAAAAACTGAAAAATTCAAGATGGCGGATCCAAAATGGTAGACGAGTTCTGTGATTATGGTCAGATTCTATTCAAAATTGGTATGTGGGGGATTTTGGGGTCCAATATTATGATTCTTTTGTAAAAATTGAAAAATTCCAGATGGCGGCTCCAAAATGGCGGACGAGTTTTGTGATTATGGTCCGATTCTATTCAAAATTGGAGAATAATAGTTAAAAAAATTAAATAATAATAGTTTGAAGAACTAAAAAACACGCTTCAATAGAAAACAAAACTAAAAAGTTGAAAATAAATAATAGTTTAAAAACTAAAGAACGCGCTTTAATAGAAAACTAAACTAAAAATAAAAAATAATTTTAAATGAGTTTGAAATAAGAATACAGTGATTAACAACAAATTCATTTTATCGTAAAAAAGCGTGGGGTGCTTTTAAAATATTTTCATAATGATTCTTCTTTTACCAATATCTGTCCATGAAATATTAACAACAATTGACATCAAGCACCCCACGCTTTTTTACGATGAAATAAATTTGTTGTTAATCACTGTATCCTTATTCCAAACTCATTTAAAATTATTTTCTACTTTTTAGTTTAGTTTTGTATTAAAGCGTGTTCTTTAGTTTTTAAACTATTATTTATTATATGTTATAAACGGCCGTCCAAAGAAATCCTTCCATCGTGTTCTATGCATTTTGATGTCTCTTTCTAATGGTATTTTTGTTTTCGTGGCAGCGCGACTCTTTCTTGACTTTTTATAGACCGATAGTTTATTTTAATTTTTTTCTCTGTTATAACGGCCGTCCAAAGAAAGCCATTGATTACCTCATATGCACATTGATGTCCTCTTTCCAATGGTATTTTTGTTTTCGTGGCAGCGCGACTCTTTCTTAACTTTTTGTAGTCCGATAAATTATTTTTATTTTTTTCTCTGTTATGAACGGCCATCCAAAGAAAGCCATTGATTACCTTCTATGCACAATGATGTCCTTTCCTCAATGGTATTTTTGTTTTCGTTGCAGCGCGACTCTTTCTTGGCTTTTTATAGTACGAGAAATTATTTTAATTTTTCTTCAGCCCGAGAATTTTGTTTCTCATATTTACGGACGTCCAAAACATGCATATATTGCTTGCTATCTATGCATTTTTGTTGCCCTCTTTCCAATGGTTTTTATTTTCTTGGCAGCGCAACCCACTCATTCGCAAGGGGAGATTGTTATCTTTTGAGGCAAATCCATGGTGACTTCAAAGGATGGATACTATACCTGCACATTCAATTAGAATGTGTGGCTGGGTTTGTTTTATCGTATTCAGATTTTATTTGATCAATCTGGCAACACTGTGAGTAAAAACACGCTATCCCCCAGTCGATAGTCTACACGTCAGAAACCGTGGCTGGAAAAGCGTGGCTAACTTCACATAAATGTAATTTTTGCGTTTTTTCGATTAAACATTATTACTGAAAACATACGATTGCACAAATTGATGCTGCAGGGTGAATGATAAGGAACGCAGTGATAATACACGAAAAATGGGGGTGGTTGAATTGTCCGTATGGCATCAATAATAGATACGGAACGGGTATACGTTACGCTAATACGCAACAAGTGGATACCGGGCTTAGACGCGTAATAGGAATTTTCGTAGTTACCGGCCTTCGAATCATGCGTAGTCTATGTGCTCTTGTGCACCTGTTTACCGGATTTAATTGACCCTAAAACCTGGAGTTGAATGTTGAATAATCTGCATAAAAAATTAATTGTAGGTATGAGTTCCGGAATGCCATTGGTATAAATGAGCAACATTTCCTACGAAATTCTTAATTGTAACTCTTCTTGTTTGATAAGTGTTGTATGAAACGATATGCATTGAAGTTTGTAACTATATGCCCTCATTACCTTTCTCAGAATCAAACGAAATTGTACTCCAAATGGGTTATAAACAGAAGGCCATATTTTCCAATGCTAAAAACCGCGATAATTATAATTTTTTTAACTATTGATTTCGGACGAGTTCTCCTAAAATTATCTGATTGTTTTAGCGATGAAGAAATTCCTGATATTGTCACACCTATAACTCGAACAGGAAAAATGTTTCTTGAGAAACAGAGGATGAGATTCTCTTGGCCAATTTATCAAATTCGAAAGTATAAGTGGGAGACGAAACGATGTAGTTGTGATGGAATAAATTTTAGATCTTCTGAATCCTGAATATAGTTTTCACTTGACAACAATCCGATCTAAAAAATGGTACATAAAATTTTTCCACCTCCTGGACCTTATACGTAAGAATGCTTATGTATTGTGAAGGGGATTTAATAAAGACTCACATTCGCCTCTCTCTGAATTCATCTGGATTTTGCAGATATCTCCACTAGAATCGATCATCCACTAAGAAGAAATGAGGGCCAACCAATCCTTTGGAAGCTAAGTTAGAACTGATTCCAGCCCAAGAGATCAGAAGAGATCAGTCGTTTGCCAATACACAATTACACAATAATTCATACTACTCTGGAAAATCTAATATTTATTGTACAGTGTTCACTTCGGACCGAATTAAGTATGAAATTTCAATACCGAAAGAAAAATCAGTGTATATATATATATATATATATATATATATATATATATATATATATATATATATATATATATACAGTGCGACCCATTTAAAATGGAAGCACCCTTATAAAACATATATTTTTCAACCGATTGGAATTGTTATGATCAATCCTTTTAAACAAAAGAATTCAAACTTGCCACGGGGTATCATCCACTATTCAACGTCACTGATAGATAAGACAATCAGTTTTATTTCACTACCGAAAACGAATCCATAATTCTAACACCCGTCCAAAGTCAATAACACAAACCAAGCCATTAAAAAATCCCGATAAGCGACAGTCACACCAGCCCACATCATTAAGAGCCGTATCCGACTCATAAATCACAGGTTATCGCTACCGTTAAATGTATAAACACCCTTGTTGGTCATTATTTCCCAGATTAACCGACAACTACCTGTCAGGCAGAAATTATCAATTATAAGAATAGCAAGAGTTAGACAAACGAAGCCTTATCATTCAAATGTCCCCATTAAGAACTCATAAAACACACGAAGTCCGCCATACTCCGATCGACATATTATAAGACAATGGGAGCAAGAGGGGCAGTTCGAACAGTAGTCCGTGGAATAATCCGTCTATCATACGTAAAGAAAATTAGTATGCATTCATATAGCACCAGTGACAAATGTCACGAGAAATAAAACTTTCCACGGATAAACACCATATCGATTAACGAAATACTAACATGACATCCTTTAACTAGAGTCAGTGTAAAAACAATATTTCACCGCATAAATACGAACAATTCTAATCACTCTAATAATAGTTCAATTCATGTCTTTAACTACGAAAGTAAATCGTTGAAATTACTTTTCCAGTTTGTATCGTTCTCTCGATCGAATGACGTTTCTTTGCTGAATGTCCATAAAATGAGCAAATAATTCATCCTGTAACATGATCCGGTAACGAACCATGACAAGCGTTTGAGATAATAAATCCGGTTAATCGTGAAATTCTTCGAGTGCGATCCAAGGAGGGCAAATGGACAATTCGACCTAGGTAATGAATTCCTATTATTGAAATTAATGTTTTGGTTTCCTATTCCTATTAAATGCTTTTCTTAATATACATGTTATGCATACATATATCTCCCATAAAAAGAAACAGTGTCGAGAGGTACTAAGCAAGGGTCATTTGCCTTTAAGTTCACAATCCATAGTACTGAGAAATCACAAGTAAAATTGGGCGTAGAAATACCTATTTCAAATGTTTTCTTTGTATTCTTATTTGTTTGTTTATACAATAATTTTGTCAATTTACTTTTGGTAAAAAGGTGACTTAGTCTATAAAGATAGGAATGGATTATACAGGATTGAAAGGAAAGTGCTTGTAGAAAGGGCAGTTCTTTAGTTATTTTATTTTTTTTTATCTCCATTATTAACAGTTTGTGTCTTGTTTGATTATTTCTTGAAAGTTACCACAAAAGTGGCATTCTAAGGATAACAGTGTAATGTATTTTTTTTCTTGTTGTACCTTATGTATAATTTCATTTATGAATATAAGTTTCTTTGATTCCCAGTGCCTTTTTATTGGTAGAGAGTTCAGGCGAACGGTATATACTCCTAAATAAACAACCTATGTTCCCTGGGTGTTAGAAAGAAGGTAATGGATGTAGCCGCTCATGTCCATTAACTTCAGTGCGAATAAATTATTTTATAAATTGCTGCTAATACCCAACAAAATTGTAGTTTTTCGAGCAACTTTTCAAACAAGGACGAATCAAGTATAGGCTTTCTAGACTAGAAGAGTCCTTAGCGTCTTGAGCTATTTATATGGAGTAACGAGTTATCCCAAACCAGTGGTGTTACAAAAGGGTTAATCTTTTGATAATGATCCAACGGCTTGACCGTAGTTTAGCCGAGTCTGAGATAATGATTATTCCTAAATGATAGTTGGGGACGTAACATTGATGTCAGGTGTGCGAGTAATAATTGAGGAAGTACATTAACGCATATATACAAATAAAACGTTCATACCGAACAATTCGCAGAACTCAATATCAGAAAAGTATAAGAAAGATTTTATTTAGTAAATAATTCATCCAAAAGGAGGAAAGTTCTCAATATGACTCCTCCAGGGGGACCTTCGTCAACAACAACTCCTGTAGTGCAGGTTCTGCCAAATCCAGAGCCAACAATAGCAATCACATTAGATAATATACCCTATTATAACGGGCAGACGAGTATCAAAGATTTTATTAGGATAATTGAAGATACAGCCGCTCTAGCTGGATGGACAGAATTGCAAATAGTATCTATCGTTCGATTGAAACTAAGAGGCATTGCAGAAACAACTCATTGACGCCGACAATCAATTGAGAAATACAGCAGTATGGAACGAATTGAAAAGAGGTTTACAGGAACAGTTTGGTATAGCTAAAATACCAGGGCAGGACAAAAGGGAATTATTAGAATGCCGACAACGTAGATCTGAAACTTGCCGCCAATTTTTGGCACGTCTGAAAGTTTGTGCTGCAAAAATTTTAGTCTTAACCGGAACAGCTGACGTAGATCGGATACTATTGCAACGCCACGAGCAAGATGTAATCACGCAGTTTGCTATGGGATTATTGGACCCCATCAGGAAACGCATACTATCCGCTAGTCCTGATACACTGACCGAAGCTATCGAACTAGCCGATAAAGAAGAGCTCATAGAAAACCCTAACTAGGCCAGGAGAGAGAAGTTTCAGAAATGTCACAGCGAATGGACCACTACCAACGATAAAGACCTGCCAGTATTGTCGTAGAAGAGGACATGAAATTAGGGACTGTAGGTTAAAAACAGAACTTGTTTCAATTGTAATCAGCCGGGTCATATGTCATACAACTGTAAAAACAGGAATGGACAAAGAAATATGGACAGAAGAAATTTAAATGGCCACCCGGTTCGCAATTCTCCTCCGTTGGGAACCGCAGACAACCGCCATTAAAACGCAACACGGTAAATAGGAGGCCAACACACACGATACTAACCTATACCACGGAGAAGCCCAGCGAAACGTCATAGTTCTAGAAATTGATGGAATTTTTCGCACTACCCTGGTAGACACGGGTGCCGAAGTATCGTTGGCCCACGTTAGCATTACGCACGGTATGCAAGTTAATTACGAAGAAAAATTCAATTTAAAAGACGTACAGGGAAATAGAATTCCATATATAGGTACCGTAGTTTTGCCAATAAAACTGAATGAAAGAACCCAAATCGAGCACGAATTTATATTAATCGAAACGAAACATTTGAGCACAGAAATAATTTTAGGTCTAGACTTTCTGCAAAAGTATCAAGTAAAGCTAGATTGGAGAGCAAACAAAATGTATTTGATGGAAGAAATAATTGAACTCCACCACGAGCCAAAACGCATTTATCATACGGAAAATGAGAAGGAAAACCAATGGGACAAACGACTAGAAATTTTAGAGCAACAGTTGAAAGAATTTACTACTACGATAGATAGCTGGACGAAAACGATGTCTAAAGAAAAACTCGGTCAGATAAGGGAGGCGCCGCCCGCATCAGACTGCGAAGTTTTGGAACTAAATTTTCACATCCAGAAATGAGGTCGGCCGACTCAAACAGCAATCGAGTAGAAAATCCAGGACAGGCAGAAGAACGTGATTTAAAGGAGACACGGTATCAAGAGAAAGCCACGTCCACTGAAAAACCAAAAAAGTCGAAAAGGAAAAGGAAAAATAGAAATAAGCGTTTACAGAAGCAGAACAGGAATAAGGATTTAAGGGAGACTTTGTTCACTGACAGAACGACGAACAATAGAGAAAAGAAAATCTCACCACGAGGGGATGAGAAAACTTCACCATCCATCGGGAATATTGGGACAGCCGAGACACCCTGTATATTAGGAAGGTTAGTTAGGCGATATGGCACGGGAAGCCTGAACGACATTCGTACTGAAAAAGCCAGTTCGTCCAAGGATGACTCTTTTACTGCCAGAGACATGGAAAAACTCCAAACTCTGAAAACGAAAATCGTGGAAGACATCCCGCCGTTCGCACAGGACAGCCGAAAAGCAGAAATATGTCCGTCTAAGGGCGACAATTTCTCTCCTAAAGAAACAGTGAAGTGGAAAGGAAAATCTAAATTATCCCGAAAACTCAACAGTGAGCAGGAAGAAAAGTCTGGGTATGAGAATATATGCACTAAACAGACAGACAGCCGATACGAGGAGGCAAATACGAGCCAGGAACGGATGAAAACAAGGTATAGAAAAGTTTATGAAAATAAAGCCAGTCAAACAGAGAATGAAAGACTTATCGGAAGGATAGAAACTCGGGACGCCGAATCTTCCAGAAGTAAACAAGAAATAGTTATACAGGGAGGTGAAAAAGTGACTGAAGAAAATTATGGGACAGGACTGTACTTGCCAAAAGATATGATTTTACCCCCTAGATCAATGACAATATGTATGGTTAGAACAAAAAGAAAACTATTGTCGGAAAATATTATAGTTGAAGATAACGCAGCTATAAAAGGACTGATGATCGCGAGATCGATAGGAAAAAATGATACCGAAATACCCATCAGACTGATAAACATTTTGGAACAGGAACTGATCATACCCCGGAAACATATTATAGCACAGGGTTTCGAGGCCGATACAGAAAATAAAGTGGAAACTACGACTAATGGACTCATGATCCGTAGCATACACCTACAAGATGAACAGAAAATTTTACAACAATTACATCTCGAGAATCCAACGGAAGAAGCTCAAATTAAATTGGCCACCCTCATCAAGGAGTACATTGATGTATTTAAGGCCCCTAGTCAAAAATTAACTTGTACCCATCTAGTAAAGCACAGGATACACACTGAGGATGTTCCGCCTATTTCGAAACGACCTTATCGAATTCCATACCAGCGGCAGAAGATAATGCACCAAGAAATTAAGGAATTGTTGGATAACGAAATAATAAAAGAATCCTGTAGCCCTTGGAGTTTTCCAGCGATCCTGGTTGAAAAAAAATTGCACCCTGGAGAAGATCCCCAGTTCAGACTGTGCATTGATTACAGGGAGTTGAATGCCATCACGAAGACAGATTTTTTTCCCTTACCACATATACAGGATACGATCGAAAAGTTGCAAGGTACTAGCTTATACAGTGTGATGGATCTCGCTAGTGGATATTTTCAAATTGAATTGGATGAAAGAGACAGAGAGAAGAGTGCTTTCTCCACACCAAACGGACACTACGAATTTCTCCGTATGCCCATGGGGATGAAGAACTCCCCTAGCACTTGGTGCCGGCAGATGGAGAACATTTTTGCGAAATATATAGGTAAGGAGTGCTTAGTATACTTGGACGACATCATCGTTTTTAGTGGACCAAATATCTCGGAACATTTAGACAGATTACGCAATGTTTTCGAACAAATGAGGAGCAGTAATTTGAAATTCAAGGCAACTAAATGTAATTTTATGCAAAAAGAAGCAAAATATCTTGGACATATTATCTCAGAGAAAGGTTGTCAAACAGATCCCGAAAAAACCAAAATTATCAAGGACTATCCACCACCAAGAAAAGTGAAAGACATCCGAGCATTTTTGGGATTATGCGGATTTTACCGAAAGTTTGTACCAAACTTCTCGAAGATATCCCAACCGCTTACAGCACTCACCAAAAAGAGGTAAAATGAGCCAAGGCTATTATGGGATTTATTTAAAAAAAGAGGAAAATTCCAGTGGGGACAAGAACAACAAAAATCTTTCGATACCCTAAAAGAAGCTTTAATTTCTCCTCCGATCTTAAAGTATCCCGATTTTTCTCGACCTTTTGTGGTTACCACAGATGCCAGCGCGACCGCCATAAGTGGAATTTTGAGCCAAGACTATTCTGGATTCGAACATCCCATTTGTTACTCGAGCAGAACTCTGAATGCCGCTGAAACTAGGTACTCCACGATAGAAAGAGAATGTCTCGCAGTGATTTGGGCTGTAAAGAAATACAGGTGCTATCTGACTGGAACGCACTTTACCATCATTACCGATCACCGGCCATTGACCTATTTATTGTCTATCAAAGATCCAAGTAGCAGGCTAGCCAAATGGGCCATGGCACTCCTGGAATTCTCATTTACTATTAAATACAGACCAGGCCGAGATAATATAAATGCCGATACCTTATCCAGGATAAAAACAGACGAACAGAGTGAGGAAATGACTCAAAGAATGACAAAAGACTGCCAAGTACGTGTGCTTAGTAAATCCAGCGAAAACATAGAACCTGTAGTTGAAACGTTATGGCACTTGGACGACATCCGCATAATGCAGAAGACAGACCCCCAAATTTCTGCATTAATACCTACATTGACCGACGAAGATGACAATTTTTATATTCACGAAGAAATTTTATACGTGAAACGACGAGTAGACGAGCGTCGGGACAAAATCTATGCTCCCAAGGTCATTAGAAAACAAATTATAAGTTTGTACCATGATAACATATTTTCTGGTCATGGAGGACAAAAGAAAACTCTAACCACTATACAAAGAGAATTTTACTGGCCTAGCATGAAGAGAGATATCAATGAATACATACAGAAATGTCATTCCTGCAACATTCATAAAACTACGAACCAAAAACCAACGGAAATGCAGAGAATGCCTATTCCGGAAGCAGTATTCGAAATTGTAGCCATCGATATAGTCGGACCACTAAACACCACCAGAAATGGAAACAAGTATATATTTACAGCAATTGATCACCTGACTCGATATGCCGAAGCCATTCCAATACCTAATATTACTGTCGAGACGATAGCGAAGGTATTTGTAGAACATATCATCCTACGTTATGGAGCACCGAGATATTTATTGAGTGACAGAGGATCTCAATTTTTATCTGCTCTATTTCTGGAAATTTGCCAACGACTAAAATCAAGAAACTGAATACTACAGCATATCATCCCGCCACGAACGGCATCGTAGAACGATTCCATGGACACTTGAAAACTACCTTATCACACCTAGTGACTGAACAACAATCCGATTGGGACGAACAGTTACCGTATGCTCTTGTGGCTATAAGAAATCAGATTCATTCATCCACACAGGAAAGCCCCTTTTTCTTAATGTTTGGCAGAGACATGCTACTACCACATCACCTAACATTAAGAGCACCCCGTATAAGGTATGATACCTTAGAAAATTACGCCTCAGAAATGGTCCAGAGATTGCAAGTTGCCCATCAAAAGCCCGAACATCCGTAGAAACTGCCGCGGAAAAATCACACCGAAATTTCAATAAAAAGCTAAATTAAAGAGTTTCCCATAGGATCGTTAGCATATTTAAAGACCCTCCCAATGTCAGAGCAGGTCAAAAATTAGCTCGAAAATTACTACCACGATATACTGGCCCGTGGAGAATTTTAAGAAAATTATCACCTGTCAATTTTGAAATACAACAGGTAGGGAAAACCAAAAGCCAAGTTGTACACGCAAATCGACTGAAAGTTTATAAGAATATAGAAATCCTCGAAGACTGTAGAAAATCCGCCAAAGAAGAGATCCCTAAGGAAAGTGGAGAAAATCGCCCCAGTGTAGACAAAAAAGAACCCGAAATGTTGGACATGAATTATTGCATCACTCCCGAAGAGTTGGAAAAATATCGTAATTTAAATAACATCCACGAAACACGCGTAGGAAACGAAAATAGTGTAGGAACTGAACCCGTTTCAGAAATAGCGCTAACGCCTAGGCAAGACGAACTACCCCTAGAAAATGTGGACAGTTTCGAAAGTAGAAACCCCAGTGAAACATCAGACGAAGATCGGGACAGCGTCCCTGAAGTAACTCATGGTTACCAAACAAGGTCGCGGGGACAGGTACCTGAGGAACCTTGGATTTTGACAAAAAACGGCAAACATCAGTAAAAACAATGCTTCATGTAAATTGAAATGCACTGGGAATGCACCAAAGATATGTATGTAATATATATATAGTTTTAATTAATTGAGAAACTCTAGGAGATGTATGTATGTATAGGATACAGTCTAACCGTGACCTAAATTAAAAAAAAAAAAATAATTTTTTAATTTTTGCTTTCCTTGCCAAAACATAGTTTCAAATTGGTCTATCATCCTGGGACGTTAATAGAGACAACCATACCAAGTGAACCAGTGCGGAGAAAACACGAGACTATACCGCTAACCTAACCCGGTCAGCTGAATGATAAGTGAAGTTAATAGCCGTGATTATAAACATTGAACCATTCTACCTGCAGCGCGGTCACACCCTCCGAAACTCCCTAGTCCCTTCTTCACCAATCTCCGAGACATCTGTTTTGCAACAAGATATGAAGTAATCTTTCAAAAGGGCAAGATACGCAGGTCAAACACTCGAAATTAAGGAACAAGTGTAGGAAATGGGCCCAACGATGGAATTAGACCAGATGGGTTCAGCCGATTCCGTATCGACCGAAAATGAAACGATAAGAATTAACAGGTCAAAGTCGCAGTTAAAAATAATCTTGATACTGGGGACTGTTATTTTTAATTATGAAATTCCCGGTACAGTTGGATTAATAGCCTACGACTGTCGAAATCCAACCGCCAATATTACTGCGATATCGTTAAGAGATGTACAAAAATGTCCCGAATTATCCAATGCATACACCGTACAGGATCTTCGTGTATACGCGGTTGAGAAACAGAAATTTGAAACCATTCATGTTAAGTCCTGTTTAGTAGAAATTACTCAACTGATGGTTCATTGTGGCATGTTCTCACACTCAGCGATTATACCGGATAGCCTAATTACATTTATGCAAACCGTAGGAAAATCAGAATGCTTAAAGATACATCAGTATTTGGAATACAGAGGTTTTTCTAGAGATATAATTAAATTACAGCCCAACACCACACAAACCGCGAGAATCGTGATAGCCGGAGAATTAGAGGAAAATGGTAAATGCCAAGGTGCCACTTATACCTTCCAAGGTAAGGTATATAAAGATGTTGTGGTTACTGCAACCGCAAAGATCATCTTGCAAGATTATTCCGCCATCGCACACTTGGATACCAATACAATTAGTTTGGAGAACCAACTCTCTTGCGAATTTAGTACAGGATATTGTATGGATGCGTTTCAAGGAGAAATAGCCTGGGACCCTATAAAACCTCATGAATGTAGAAGGTACCGACAACTCTACGAAGGAAAAGCAACTAAAATAATAGAGAAACTAAGTCAGACGGACATAAACCAATACATGGTTATTGAAGACAGAACGAAACTATTTGCCGTGCAGTTAATTAAAAAGAAGCGAATTTGTGATTTTGAAATGTGGTTGACAGAACATCCCCGAATATTAATCATCGAATTACCAAGCAATATGACCCCATCTCAAGTAAACTTCGCTATTACCTCAGGGGAGCCAACTGCCGATATAATAACCTATGTAAATTCGAAATTTTTATATATCGAGCAATCGTTTGAGAGGAGTATGAACACGATGCTCGCCGACACTATTCACCGAAGGTGTATATTAAAAAGAGAAATTCTCAAGAATAGATTATTGATGGCACAACAATCTCCGAATCTCATATCACAGTTACTATCCCAAGACCCAGGGTATATTGCAAAAATAAATGGGAAGTACTATATTTGTTGAAATGCACACCTGTTATAGTCCAAATCAGGAGAGAAAAAAACTGTTACCAAGAGTTGCCTGTGACATATTTAAATAAAACATATTTTATGGCGCCGTTGACACGAACTATACAGGAAATAGGACAACAGATCGAATGTTCTTCCATCATTCCCGCCAAATATTATATAGAAGGTACTTGGTTAGCCTACGACCCTTATCCCATAGCCGGAAATCCCCCTGTAGAATTATCCATAAGTGAAGAACAACCAATGCAACTAGCCAGAATACAACCTATTGGTGATGGTGGGATATACACAACCGAAGAAATGAGACAAGCCCAAGAAATAATACTTTTTTCGTCCGAAAGACAAGCAGTAAATAATATTCTGATAAACAAAATGGCCAATAAGCCCGTATCAGATCAGGGTTTCTCTACGTTAAACCTGTTCAATCCCGAGGAGATAGAAAAACTAGCCAACAGCACTATGAAAAAATTATATGGAGTATTCACTTTCATTGGAGACGTAACCAGCAGTTTTTTAGGGATATATTTTTGCATAAGGATAATAAAATTCTGTATGGAAACAGCCATAAACATGATAGCCATACACAGAATCACTGGATGTACCTACCATGTAATCGCAGCTTTCTGGGATACGTTGACTCTACTTGTAATCAACCATAAAATACCCCGACAAGTTCCTGCAGAAATGTCGACGGATAACAATCCCACGGTTATTGAATCTCAACCTACCCAAACTGGCATTGAGATACCACCCCATCAGCCGAAAGAAACAATTTATGCGACGATAAAATCACATCCATTCAAAGGCCTATCTTGGACCCAAGAAACGAAAAATATATAATCAAAATAAATAAGGACATTTTTATTACCTCTACGCGACACTTGACCTAAAAATACTATAGATAATGTGACCCTCACGTCCCGTCACAAATAAAAATAATCTTTTCCCAGTTCGCGATAGTGAAGCTACGAAAAAGGGACCCTTTTCCAATGAATATTAAAAATAAGTGCCTCATTCCTAAGATAAGATAACTCCGAAAGGACGGTAAAGCTGACCCCATAAACAATTAACCCCTAGTGAGAATTAAAATAAGGAGATATCGAGTCTATATAAATACGTGCGTGGGACTAGATTGAACATTATTGTGCTCCGAACTCTTACACGAAACACCACGTTAATCAGCCAACAAATCTTTTGTTTATAAAATCAGTCGTGCTCAAAAAGTTACCAACACCAGCTACCCCATGGAGATGCTGCTAGACTCCGTTAAAGAAATTTCCAGTTTCGACACGAAGCGAAGCATCCTGAGGGCATCCGTAAACAATCTGCTCTACGACGTGAATACGTGGATGCAGAAGCCGCCATCCGAGCACGTGCGCACTTACATCTCATTCTCTATTTTGCATTTCAATCGCCATCATGCGGAATACATGAGATTACTGGACACCAGAAACATTACCCAGTGTGATTGTTTCCATTGCACCACCGAGAGTACCCGGCATTTGCAGACCCACACCGAAAACCCTGGCCCGATGACAAATACTGAGAACGCACCGACGAAACCCGTATGCACTTGTCAGGTTTGCACCGACGATCGAAACCGACACGCACCACCCCGAAGGAAGAATAGACTGGACTCAACTAACCCCAACCGAGTCGCCAGCTACGTCCCAAGGACTGTAGCCGACTACACCTCCCCGGATGAGGATTCTGATGACAACCCAAGTGATGCCCTAGCTGCCAGTTCGAGCATAATCACTCAGGCGTTCAACATCGCCATGTCACTCCCGACCGAGTGACAGATACCGGTCCTCAGGATCCCGGAACTCTTAAATGGTGACGAGACAGAACTTTCTATTCAAGTTTGATGCAGGGCCAGTTGTAAAATTTTTTTGTGTGTACTTGTCACATTTTATTATTATTTTTAGTTTTATGAACTCTTATACAGTGAACAGACATTATTTCTCTTTCAAACTTCATACATGCCAACTTGTGCTTTATGTGTATAGCATTTTGTTTACTTATATTATTTTATTAGTTATAATAAACCTCTGAGATGATGAATACCATACTCAGCACAGACTATCATTTCTATAGGTAACAACAAAAGATGATTTCATACCATAAAACATGGAACCAAATATTTTCATTCAATAATGAAACAAAAAGGTCCTATTATTCAAAGTAGAGACCTTTTTAACAGGGCAGGGACGATTTGTTATGATCAATCCTTTTAAACAAAAGAATTCAAACTTGCCACGGGGTATCATCCACTATTCAACGTCACTGATAGATAAGACAATCAGTTTTATTTCACTACCGAAAACGAATCCATAATTCTAACACCCGTCCAAAGTCAATAACACAAACCAAGCCATTAAAAAATCCCGATAAGCGACAGTCACACCAGCCCACATCATTAAGAGCCGTATCCGACTCATAAATCACAGGTTATCGCTACCGTTAAATGTATAAACACCCTTGTTGGTCATTATTTCCCAGATTAACCGACAACTACCTGTCAGGCAGTAAAATATTATCCAATTATAACAGAAGATACGCGAGAACGAGTTAGACAAACAGAAGCCTTATCATGTTTACAAATGTCCCCTCATTAAGAAAACTCATAAAACACACGAAGTCCCGCCCCATGCATCCGATCGAACATATTATAAAAGACAATGGGAGCACAAAGAGAGGGCAGTTCCGAACAGTAGTCCGTGGAATAATCACGTCTATCATACGTAAAGAAAATTAGTATGCATTCATATTAGCACCAGTGAAAAATGTCACGAGAAATAAAATCTTTCCACGGATAAACACCATATCGATTAACGAAATACTAATATGACATCCTTTTAACTAGAGTCAGTGTAAAAACAATATTTCACCGCATAAATACGAACAATTCTAATCACTCTAATAATAGTTCAATTCATGTGTTGTAACACGAAAGTACTATCGTTGAAATTACTTTTCCAGTGTTGTGCGTTCTCTCGATCGAATGACGTTTCTTTGCTGAATGTCCATAAAAATGAGCAAATAATTCATCCTGTAACATGATCCGGTAACGAACCATGACAAGCGTTTGAGATAATAAATCCGGTTAATCGTGAAATTCTTCGAGTGCGATCCAAGGAGGGCAAATGGACAATTCGACCTAGGTAATGAATTCCTATTATTGAAATTAATGTTTTGGTTTCCTATTCCTATTAAATGCTTTTCTTAATATACATGTTATGCATACATATATCTCCCATAAAAAGAAACAGTGTCGAGAGGTACTAAGCAAGGGTCATTTGCCTTTAAGTTCACAATCCATAGTACTGAGAAATCACAAGTAAAATTGGGCATGTTGTTACCTATATCAAATGTTTTCTTTGTATTCTTATTTGTTTGTTTATCTATGTCCTATACAATAATTTTGTCAATTTACTTTTGGTAAAAAGGTGACTTAGTCTATAAAGATAGGAATGGATTATACAGGATTGAAAGGAAAGTGCTTGTAGAAAGGGCAGTTCTTTAGTTATTTTATTTTTTTTTATCTCCATTATTAACAGTTTGTGTCGTGTTTGATTATTTCTTGAAAGTTACCACAAAAGTGGCATTCTAAGGATAACAGTGTAATGTATTTTTTTTCTTGTTGTACCTTATGTATAATTTCATTTATGAATATAAGTTTCTTTGATTCCCAGTGCCTTTTTATTGGTAGAGAGTTCAGGCGAACGGTATATACTCCTAAATAAACAACCTATGTTCCCTGGGTGTTAGAAAGAAGGTAATGGATGTAGCCGCTCATGTCCATTAACTTCAGTGCGAATAAATTATTTTATAAATTGCTGCTAATACCCAACAAAATTGTAGTTTTTCGAGCAACTTTTCAAACAAGGACGAATCAAGTATAGGCTTTCTAGACTAGAAGAGTCCTTAGCGTCTTGAGCTATTTATATGGAGTAACGAGTTATCCCAAACCAGTGGTGTTACAAAAGGGTTAATCTTTTGATAATGATCCAACGGCTTGACCGTAGTTTAGCCGAGTTGAGATAATGATTATTCCTAAATGATAGTTGGGGACGTAACAGAATGTTTTTTTTTTTTTAGGTAGACACTCAAAAAGTCTACGAGAAGACCAGATTCCATAAATGATTCTTCATTTTCAGGGTCAACTATTACTATTTTTCAAAGTGAAAAAATCGAAAAAATTTATTAGTGATGTTTTTAGAAAAAATATGACTCCACTACTGGATTCACAAGATTTTGAAATGGTTCGTGTCGAAATTACGTTAAAATGTGTTCATCAATAAAAAAGTTATAAGGGAATGAAATTTGAAAAATATTTCACCAATTCAATTTTAAAACCTTCATCAAAATTCTGACTAGACATCTGGATTAGGAAGTCTTGTTAAATCAATGCTCAGAATTTTATCGACATCTGTTTATGAATAAAAAAGTAATATGTTAATAAAGTTTGAAAATATGTCAATTAATGGAACATTCAACAATTCTGACTACACCACTGGAGTCGGAATAATATTTACCAAAATATAATTCAAATAATTTTATTCATGAAAAAGTTATAGGAGAATCAATGTTCGTTCCTATGTCGAACCAATGAATCAATGAATCCGTTTATAATAACAAACTATAGTGTCAATAATTTCAAATCAATCAACAGAAAACTACCTGTAGGTACTCATTTCTAATTGTTGCAAACTAACGAAAAACAATCTCTTATTCACAATCAATACAAATATATGAACGGAGAAGTTACAAAATTCAAACTCAAATAAACGCAATATGAACTTTTGTGGCCTCCACCAAACCTCCATTCAAGTCGATGCATTTATCATATCGCTTGCAGTGTTCCGTAATTGTTGAGGAGTAATTGCAGCACATGCTTGCTGAATTCTCAAGCAGAGTTCAGCTAGATTCCTTTGACGTGATTTGTAGACATTTTGGGTGCCATAGCCCCATAGAAAAAATCGAGTGAAGTTAGGACAGGCGATCTAGGTGGCCATCCAATGAATCTACTCCCCCGTCCTATCCAACAATCAGGATAATTTTGATTCAGCCAATGGTCCAATTATCCTCTCATTCACTTTTCTCCACTTTTCTGAATACTGCCTTCTACATTTAATCATCTAGTTAGGATTTTCAGTGGCCTAATAGCGAATGTTTTGTGTTGAAACCACTCCATTTGTTGTAAAACTATCTTCATCACTATATAAAATATATATAAATAGTCAATTAGTTATTGGACCCCACTGACCATATTGTCGAGTAACTACTACCAAGGCTCTGTCCTGTGGGGGAGCTGGCGGTACACTCAAAATACAGAAACGTAAGAGTTCTAATACGATATCCGATTTGAATATTATTTAAAAAATTTCTTTCATTAAGGTACTCGCCCTGGGTCCATGGGTAAAATTCCAGATGTTTTTCTTGATCACCCCGTTCCAGAGTGTGTAACAATGTTGGTTTGAATGGATTCAATTTGTTTTTTCTCAGACATCGCCCTGGGTAAGTTTAAATTTGAAATCGCTACCCTCAAACTCTCATTTGGATTATTTCTGAAGTAATCTAATATAGTTTCATTATTTCCATTCCTTCTTCGTACATTATTTTTCAAAATATGTGTGGTTACTGCTCCACTCCGATTGAATACTTGGTTTATTTCATGTACCGTGCTGTTATTTATGGCCGGACGATTTGGGTGTCTTTCATTGAATATTCTAGTAACTTCCCTTTAACTCCGGTAATTATCTCCAGAAATATGTATAATTTCGATTCTTTCTTGAATTGACAATTGAACCATTATTTTTTCGAGAATAAACTCAGTTAGCTAATGGTGAAGCACAAAATGACAGTTCATGTACAAATGGATGATAAACTGTAAGTCACAGCCTACTGTTCATTTCATTATGCATTCTGAATTCAATAACGCGAACATGCAGTTGAATTTGAAAGGATTCCCATTTTTTGCTATACGACAATAGGCATATACTGGGAGGAATCATAAACGATGTTACTAGAATTATTATTATTATTCATAATTTAATTATAATACCTAATGAACTTACATAGAAATTGTTTTTGTGGAGATTGATTTGGAGTTTCCTTCTGATTCTATTTGTCTATCAACTCCACATAGAGAAATATACATAATTTTTAAATACTAGGATTGAAGTCATAAGTTGTGCAAACAAAACGTGTCAGCCACCTACCAGATTTTTTCGATTCCATTTACAGGAGATCCGTTCATGCACAATGTTGTATTTTATTTTTTTATTAGGAAACTATTGCTTTTACGGAAACAGCACATGAGTTGAAAAAGTTTCGCAATGTATCGTCCTTTTTAACACATATTTTTCAATTAAGAAATTTCGTTCTGGTAAAAAATGGAATGGGGGTTGCATGTTTCAACCCTTTAAAAAATCACAACAAAATTTAAAAAAATAATCATAGGTAGCTTTTTTTTTGGTAGAAACAAATAATATGCAGGGCGGTCCATTTGGAGCTGCTGGCACTTCTAGCAAAACCTGAGAGAGTTGGCCATTTTGTTCCAACTTGTTTGTCAGCTGAATTTCATTCTGTTCATAAATGAAACATATATGCATGGCCTCAGTCTCAGTGATAAATAATTAGTAACACGACTTGTGCTTTTTGTGTACTTTGCAGTAACGATTTATGCAGTTGTCAAATATAATTTTTTCCATTGATATTTTATTTAAATTTATTATAATTATAGGGTGTGGAGTCATCAATGAAAATTATGTTTTTGCCTTGTTTCTCTCACCTGCAGCATTAGCGGTAGATAGAAACCGAAAAGTCAAGAAGAAAAATACTACGAACTGACACATTTTTTCAAGTGACTCCCATCCTCATGTTTTATGTTTTATATTCACATCTAGAAGTATTTACAAGTGATGAAAGATTATCTTATCTGCGCTTATTTATTTGATTAAGTGCTTGATAAATAACCCAGAACATTGTTGATGAATTTACTGTTCAATGAATAATTATACGAGCATGAGGAGAGACCTAAAATATGAAATTGATATAGTATGTCATATAGGCACGGTGGAAAATCACGAAAATATCTATTTTTTCCGAAATTTATCTGTTGTCCCAATAAAAATATTTATTGTTGCGAGTAAATATTGTTTTGGAAAATTCTGAAAAAAAATCTGTAATATCGGCAAAGGCGATTTTTAAAATGTGGCTCTTCAATTTTTCCGTATAAAAAGAAGTAGGATATATTTATGTCATTATAATATTTTTTTTGTACGAGGAAACCGTAATTTTTTCAATATTTTGAAATCATCGAAAATATTTTGTTTTCAATTTTCACATATTTCTAAAAAATACATACATAGCAATTTTGTATGAGTACATCGAAATGTTTGAAATATTTTGAAAAATATTCGAAAATATCGATTTCCACAACTTTTACCTATATATGACGTAATCATTTTCCGTCTAGAAATTCAAATATTCCAACAAAAATTATATTATATTATGTAAAAAAATATCCTGGAAATTATTGATACTATCTTATTTTTTTTATTTTCATATAAGGCACACCAATTTTTCTGTCGTTAAAAAAGCAGGATATATTCGAGCCACCAAAATACATATACCCACATAGGATTTTTTCTGTGTGAGTGAATAGCAAATTTTTAAATATGGTTGGTGAATATTGTGAAAATCATCCAAAATACCAGTTTTTTTAATGTTCATATATGATGCAGTGTTTTTCTCATATTGAAATAAATAGATTCTTTTCTTCAATAAACCCTCTTGATATTCAGAAATATGCAAAATATGTTCCATTTTCAAAAAAGGCAATGAAAGTTATATTGAGAATTATAGGCCCATCGTTATTCTCAGCAACTTCAGCAAAGCTTTTGAGATAGTGAGTTATCAGCATGGCTTCATCACAGGCCAGTCAACAGTCACTAATTTGGTGGAAATTACGCAATTCATATCTGACAACCTAGATCATTCTGGTCAGGTGGATGTCATTTATACTGAATTCTCCAAAGCGTTTGATAGGCTTGATCATGGTATTCTCATAAAAAAACTTTGATTGTTTGGCCTTACACGAAACTTTTTCCTTTTTTCTATTCTTATCTGTCCATCAGAAACCTCAGATCAACCGATATAATTTTTAAATCTGGTGTCCCACAAGGTTCGGTATTAGCCCCCCTGCTGTTCATAATCTTTATAAGTGACATTGGCCTGATGTCTGTAAGATATATAAATAAATTGATAACTTAAATGATAGCTTGCAACTCCAAAGTGATCTAATGAAGTTACAAAGTTGGTGTGAGTGAAATTTACTTCCCTTAAATATAGGTAAATGCAATATTGTTTCCTTTACACGCAAAAAACCCTTAATTTTTTACTATGGTATAAATAGCACATGTCTCAAGAAGTGTGCCAGTTTCAGAGATTCAGGTGTCACCTTTAACAGTAAATTAACATTTGTTGAACACGCATGTGACATCGTTTCAACTGCTTACAAAACTCTTGTTTTGTTGTCTTGCTTTGTGACGCGAAATTCTACTCACTTTGTCAATCCCAACACACTCAAACTCCTATTCAACGCTTTTATATGGGCGAAACTTGAGTACGCCTCAATAGTTTGGTGTCCGGGCTATGATATATACATAAAAATTATCGAGGACGTACAAAGGCGTTTTCTTAAAACATTATGTTATAGACTTGACGGAGAACATCCTGCACGGGGTATCTCTCAGGAAATATTGCTTGAACGTTTTGATGTCAAACCTTTGCAATCACGTCGAACATATAATAATATAGTTTTCCTGTTCAAGCTCATCAAAAACAAGTTAAATTATCCTCAAATACTGTCGCTATAGAATATCCATGCCAACACGATGAGATAGCCTGTTTAGTTTGCCAGTTCCAGAGACGAACTTACTTATAATCATCAGATTTGTCTTGACTATAATTTCAAAATGGGATAGATATATTCAAGGCCGAATTAAGAGGGGGGCAATCGGGGCTGTAGCCCTGGGGCCTCCACAAGAGAGGGGCCCCCACAATGGAAATTATTAAGTAAAATTTCCAAACAAATACCGAATTATATGCAAAATATGCAGCGTGGCTTTAGCCGGGGAAGTAGTTAGATATTACAAAAAATAACTTCATTTTTATCGTGGATTCTTCAATTCACAGAAAAATATTTCTATTCAATATTCAATAGAGAATGTTTCCCTTTTCAACATGAATCCCCCACAAGAGGTTATCTTGAACGATGGAAGATAGTGATTAAAGTTCATCTTTCAATCGCAGATGATTCCACATCCGATTTTATGAACATCCTGTTCATATTTTCAAACGAATCAATATATAAAAACAGAAGAGCAGTTCTCCCACGTTTTCCACTCATTTTTCGTTTTAAACATTCCAAAGCGCGTTTCGTATTATTGTCAAAATTAATGGTTAATATCAATCTTCTATCCGATAAATAATGTGTATATGCGGGAAACAATCATAAAGTAAATCACACTATTATACACTGAAGAAATGAATTCATCCACATGGAAAAATATCATATCGTATCGCTGTAATTTATTTAGATTTATTTCTTGTATTTTTATCATACCTACATATGCTTGTGTTGAAATAATTTGATTTGTTCCGCAATAAATTATTCAAACACTATTTTCAACTTGTTTGAAAAATAATTAGGGGCCTCCACGCTTTTGTTGCCCCAGGGCCTCCACACCTTCTAATCCGGTCCTGGATATATTCAATACAACAATAAGTGAAATTAAAAGAGTTATTTTATAGCACCCACTTCTGTATTCATTATACATGTGACTCTGTTTGTGAACTTTTTTTTTCTTTTTTTCCTCTAAGTTATTTTTGCAGTTTACCTACATAAATAAATTTGCATATCAACTTTAGGGCTTAATATTGCCATTTTATCTTTTTGCATGGCTAGAGAGATCACAAAATTTGGAAAAATTAGCTTTGAAAATTCTTTATATTCAAAATTAGGTTCACCAGTTTTTGAAAAAATAAATGGCTTTTTGTACTTCATACACTTTTGTTTCACCATTAGTAAGTTTTATTTTGTGTGTCAAATCACTATTATTATTCGACTATGTACCTTTCCAAGGAATTTATTAGTGTTAGGGGATTTTTTTTGAAGGTGGAAGAAATCCTTTATGATCTCCTTGCAGTAGTGTGGGAGTCCCTGAGTCAGATTTATCCACTAAAACTTCCACCCCGGAGGCTCGTCTGGCCGGGGCCTCCGATGACACTCGAGCCTTTTGGCCCATTGTATCTTACCAGCTAAGAATAACTGTCCGGGAGAGCTCTCGACTTGTTCTTTTCAGACCTGTTGTTTCACCATGTCGTATCCGTGGTTCCCGATTAAGGGCCACTTCGAGGTCTCTCCTAGCAACTGCAAGTACTGCCGTGGCTACCTTGCAGTATTGGAGGTTCATCTGGGTGGCCCTTAGCTTTTGTTCAGTGCCTTGAAGAGTTTTTTTCCGATCCTGTAGAATGCTCGGAATCGCATCCTCTCCAGTGCCCTGAAAGAAACCGAGAAGGCCAAGAGTTGTTCTCATTCCCTTTCGGTATTTCGGCTAAGAGGTCATTTATTCCCATTATTGAGTGAGGAAGAAGGGGTTGGTCCAGCCCTGTGGTGCCCCCTTCACAGGGCTAAGGATGATTACTCCGAGATTTCGCCCTGTTTCTCGGATGCTCCATTGCGGCACCGTTTCTTTTGAGACCCTGGTGCGATACATCCTTCGCCAAGGCGCTCACAGCTCGGATTTAGGTAGGTATGTTTTCCAAAGCCTTGTTAGAAGAGTCTCGGCCACCCACATGCAACACGAATCTCCACAAACCGTCCCATTCGCTGTGCTGCCACGGCACGTTTACCCCAAACCACGTGAAGATGAGATTCGTCTTCAAGGGGGTTAGTTAAAGGAAGACATTTTTTTTCAACCATAGATATATTCCATATTCCTAGATTGTTAATAACTTTTTTATCGTGGATTTTTCATTTCCTCAGAAAAATATTTCTATTCAATATTCAATTGAAAATGTTTCCCTTTTCAACATAGATATATGCCTGTTTAACAAATGTTTCCTTTAATGTGTGAAAAAAAATAAGGCAAGGGTGTTGGCTTTATCTAGACGAACTGTATATTACTGTCACTTGACTTACTGACGTAAATGATGATGCAGTAGTTTTGATATAGGTGAGATAAATAATCCTTTGTCTTTATAGCCATAAATCTACGGAGAAAAATAGAATACATCAGAATGTTTTTCAACTCACGTCGAACAATATCAATTCCCTAAAATTTATGAAATTATCATCATAAATATCTTCATTACAAAGCAATCTATTTTATATTGGTTGAAATTCATATCAATTAAAATTCCAATTGATATGATTTTCTATATGGATACCTGTTTTCAGGTCTTAAGTACGTGCAGGAAAAGCCGCAAATATTTTTTTAAATATTTCTTTTTCGGAAATATAGAGGATGATTTTGAATTCGATGGCTACACATAAAGTAGATTCTCCTCTGAAAATCAATTATAGTTATCAAAAAAATAATACATATATAAAATTTCAAAAAAACTTCCTTTATACTGATTCTCAACGGAAGAATCCAAGAATTGGTGACTTTCCAACTGCTATTCACACATCTTGCGCCTTTGCATGAATTAAAAATATATTGATATTTTATAATTGCCGTTATATTATTATTTAGAAATGTATTGCATTTGACTATAGAAAAATGATCTAAAATCTAAATATAGTGATTTGAAAATGTTCGCCCTTCAACATTTCTCTTTGGGATTAATAACCTTCCATAATCTGAAAACAAAATTTAATGAATCAGGAAACCTATGCAAGTGTAGATGGGTAAATAAATTAGTTTGCCCCTATAAGTTCGGTACACAGACGGCTCCAAAACCAAAGACTGGGGCCGGACTTAGATCATATATGCTACGCTAGATACGGCACGTGGGTTATTGTTTTGGTAGGTCCGGGAGGGATCAGCGTACTCAAGCTATTGAAAGTTACACGCGATACTGGCTCTTACTCTAATACCAAACAAACAATACAAAATGCCGTATCTAGCGTAGCATATATGATCTAAGGGGCCGGAGTACATGGACTACAATCATAATTCAACATTAGTGTAGACCTGGGACAGTACGCCAATACTCCAGGCAGAAGTCCAAGCAATCGAACTCTGCCTACAAGAAATACTGAACAGAAACAGTATAAATTAATCGATCAAAATCATGTCGGACAGCCAAGCTGCACTGAATACTCTGACATCAATTGGCCAATCAATAGAGATTTTCTGCTCTATTGGTTCTGTGACGAAAATAGTACCAGGAAACCGACTGTGCCATCATACGAAAGACGGTTCGTAGTTATATTCTGTTATGTTTCCTACACCCAACTGTCATTGCGTAATTCGTTATAAACATTTAAAAGCATTTTTTTAATTGTTTTTAACTTGTAACTTGAAAACCAATGAAGCAATATCGATACCCTCAATGGACGAATTCGGATTATTAGTAACGGAAAAAAACCGGAAAAGCCGGAAAAAATCAGTGTTTTTTCAAATTTATAACTCCGCCACTTTTTAAGTTGTATATAGGCTTTTCACGACATAGTAGTGATTAATATGTTCTTTATGTGTGAAAAACTCGGGCACTGTCGCATTATTTGTTTTGGCATAATTGCAATCTGAGTTTTTTAATGCACTTTATTGCAGCAGACCTTGATGCGTCATAGGTGGTCCGATTTCAATTTTTCAAAAGCTACACATAATAAAAAGAGTTTTCATGGAAGACATAGAAGATGAGTTCATTCTTGGGATAGATCTGATAAGTGACTATTGATTTTTTTTCGATGGTTAGCAAAAATCCATAAAATTTGTTTTATTTTAACAACAGCAGTCATAATAAATAGTTCGTTCATCTGAGAAGAATGTCAAGGCTCAATCAGAAGAAGACAAGCTCTGTATCGAAGTTACTATTTTATCATGTGGAATCTCAGCTCAACATAGATTATTTTGGATAAGTCAATTATAAACATATCTTGCGGCGATATTTCTCGCGTTCAGCGACCGCAGAATATGTTCAGCGTTGAATGAAGGAAACGTTCGAGGCATCACGAAAAAATCAGTAGCAGAGCAGCCCGACGTCCAGCCGCCTCGAGAGACCAGCTGGGAGCCAACACGTCGAAACCACCTAAGTTGACTGACCGCCGGAGTAGCAGAACAAGATGAGCGCCACTGAAAATCAGTTGCTAGCCAGTCATGAGATCAGACAGCAGCAATCAGCAGAGACCTACCCTACCACGAGGCAAGAGATAGATAGATTATTTATTACCTTTCAGCCATGTTACATGTAGGTTCGTCATTTGAATTAAAAAAACATACAACTCATAATTCGATAATACATAAATATATAAAGTATTCTGAAGTTTTTTTTAGAAACTTTTTTAAATTTTCAATTTTTTCAATTTTTGGCTGGTTAGAGACAGATGCAATATAATGTACAGTTGTTACAAATACTATAGCCATGATACAGTTGAAATTGAAAGTGAACAGTTGAATGGTAATCATTTTATGGATGTTAAGTATATTTGAAATTCGGAAACAACGTAGAAACTATTTGAGGTTAGAATTTTTTTAAGATAAGTCTTGAATCTTTTCAGAGATTGATTTTTTAGTGAGTCGGGCAGTAAGTTGTAGAGATGACTCCCGCTAAATTTCGGAGATTGTTTGTACCCCACATGATGAAACTTTTCCATGTAAATATTATTTTGATTTCTAGTATTGTATTTATGAATTTCCGAACACTTTTATAGATGGTGTTTGCTTTTGTGGATGTGACACAATATTTTCAATATGTAGATACTGACCACTGTCAATATTCGATGTTTCTTGAAGTGGTTTCCACAGGAGTCTTGATACTTTAAGTTGAAAATGAGACGAATAATGCGCTTTTGTAGGTTGAAGACTCTAGTTATCTCTGTGGCTTGGCCCCAGGAAATTATATTATAACTTATTGTTGCGAATGCTATTGCATATTAGACGTTAATCAGAATTCGAACATTGAGATATTTTTTGAGAATATAGCAAAATACGTTTCATGGAGCTTATACAAAGGTGATTTATTTGGTCATTCCAAGATAATTTCGAATCAACAAGAGTTCCCAGAAAGTTGAAAGAGTTGACAGCCTGTATATTTGTGTTGCCAAATGGTATACTTGGATCAATGGTAGGTGATTTGTATTTGCCTGTGAATTCCATATAGCTGGTTTTTTTCAAATTAACAACAAGGTGGTTAATTTTGCACCATAACGAAAACTGGCTGACTGCTATTTCAACTCTGTGGGTTACCTCCTCATATGAGTTTCCTGAGACTATCACCGCCGTGTCATCAGCATATATCCTCAAAACAAAAATCTAACCTAACTCAAAGTGTACTACATAACCCTACATATAATATTACAATACCATTACTGAATCTTCAATCGGTACGCAATAAAACGGATGAATTGTTTGTGCTTTTAGAACTCTTAGGCTATCCCGGCATTGTCCTGCTAACGGAACACTGGCTTGAACTTGGTGAACAATGTCATATATCTAATTACGCATCTTTAGCAGCTTATTCTAGGACTAACACGATACATGGCGGATCTATGATCTTGATTCATAACTCTGCATTTGAAAATTATGACTTCAAACATATTGATACTCTGAATGACTTGCTGGAAGATAAAATATTTGAATGTTCTATGATTCACTGCAAAATAATTAATATTTACATACTCTGTATCTACAGATCCCCAACATCTGTCATAAATCTATTCCTTTTTAAATTAGAATCCCTGCTTTATAGACTTCCTCCCAATAGCAAAATTATTCTAACCGGTGACTTCAACATAAATTTCATTGATGAGAACTCGGAAGCTACCCAGTCTCTTTCAAACATTATGAGTTCCTTTAATATCACCATGCACATAGACACTCCTACCCGTATAACGCAGCACTCTGCAACTATTATAGATTATGTGTGCAGTAACTTTGATGATGAAACTGTGTCTACTGTAATCATACCATCAGGTATATCAGATCATGAAGCAATCATTTGCACATTTCAAATCAATTCCGAAAAAAAAAACAGAAACCGTTAGATTATATCACGAAAAAAATTACGAAAGATTTTTATCCTCATGCCTAAATAATGACTGGTTCTTAATGGATAAGAATGATAGTTTCTTTGCATTCTATAATGAAATTGTACACATTTTCAATAGCTCATTTCCAATACAGAATATAAAAATTAAGCAGAATAAAGAATGGTTAACTCTAGGCATCAAAACATCTGCAAAAAACTTACGGTCCTTGCATTATATCAGAAAATTTACTGATAATCATCTCTTTCACACTTACTTCTGCAATTACCGTAGGATTTACAGGAAAATGTTGAGGCTAGCCAAAGATCTATACTACAAAAACAGAATTGAGCAAGCTGCAAACAAACCTAAGGAAAGTTGGGGTATTATTAATGAACTCAGAGGAAAAATTTCAAATACACATCAAATTTCCCTAAATCCTAACACTCTAAACGAGTATTACTGTTCAGTAGCTGAGAAGTTAACGGTCGAACTATCGTCCGATAAAAATCCACTTGATTACCTCTCAAACGTAAGAATTGCGGATAGCATTCTACTTTATGATACAGATCTTCAGGAACTAAAAACAGTTATAAAGTCAATACATAACAAGAAATCCTCGGGAATCGATGAAATTTCGGCGAGAATCTTCGAAAATCTCCCAGACAATGTTTTCAGTATTTTTGCAAGTCTGATTAATGATTCGTTTCGTGATGGCTATTTCCCTGACTTTTTAAAAATATCACTTGTAATTCCTCTTCATAAAGGGGGAGACAACGAGAATCCGGCAAATTTTCGACCAATTTCTATAATTTCCACAATTGCCAAGATAATAGAGAAATTAGTGAAAAAAAGAGTAATGGAATTCTTGATTAAAAATGGTATCATCAGCAAACAACAATTTGGCTTTCAATCCGGTAAAAATACAAATGATGCTATATTTTCCTTTCTCTATGAAGTATATACTGAACTCAACAATGGTGATGTTGCGGCAGCAGTATTTTGTGATTTGTCTAAAGCTTTCGACTGCGTAAATCATGAAATACTGCTGCAGAAGCTTGGGTGTCACGGTTTCAGAGGAGTAACAATGAATTGGGTAAAATCATACTTATCAAATCGCAGCCAGATAGTAGTAACCTCCTCAAGATCATCAAAATCTTCTATAAATCGTGGAGTGCCTCAGGGATCAGTATTGGGCCCAGTTCTGTTTTTGTTGTATATTAATGATTTGTCGAATATCAGCATATCTGGAAAGTTTACACTATTCGCTGATCACACCACAATAATTTGGCGCGCCAAGAATAGTAGTGAACTCAAAGAGGTGATATATAATGATGTCAACAATATTAAAGTTTGGTGTGACTCTAATCGTCTTGTACTCAATATTTCAAAAACCAACTGAATAACCTTCCGATGCTCACTTGATGACTTACCTCTCGGGTCAAATGTTATTGAAAATAAATTCAACACAAAATTCCCAGGATTGGTTATTGACACGAAGTTGAGATTCGAGGATCACATTCTGGCCTTGAGGAAAAAAATATCGTCTGGGTGTTTCGCAGTCAAGATTGTCTCAAATGAGTTGGGATCGTGTGCGGCTAGAGTTGTTTATTATTCTCTAATTGAGTCTCATCTCAGGTACGGCATCCCATTCTGGGGTGCATGTAATGATAACTTCATGAACAGTATTCTTGTTTTTCAAAAAAGAGGGCTGAGGTTCATGTGCAAAGCTAAAATTCGTGACTCCTGTGAGCCTTTATTCATTAAATTTAAAATACTAACGGTAATAGCAATCTTCATATTTGAAACCGTTTATTTGATTAGGAAACATCTGAACACGTTTAACAAACTTCCTTCACATTATGTCACTCGACAAGTAAGTCTGCCACTTCCTAAATCATCACTAATAAAAAATTCTATTATTTACAATGGCTGCAAGATGTACAATCATCTACCTACCTATATCAAAAACACAGCCAATTTAAACATTTTTAAAAAGTCCGTAAAAAACTTGCTGTTAAATAAACCTTACTATAATTTACAGGAATTTTATTCTGACACATTCTAACACTTCACAATATCCTATTTATTTGTTATCGGCTAGTCTATACAATTTCTGTTTATTTGTTTGTGGGTTTGGGTAATTTTATTGTATTGCTGTCTATTTTATATTGTATTTGCTGTCTATTTTATATCGTATTTTCTGTCAATTTTATTTATACATGTATTTTACATATTAACTAGTAGGAAACTGACATATATTATCTCATTACTTTATATTAATTATTGACCAGTATGCACCAGACATACCTTAAAACTTCTCAGATGTAAGCAAACTTTGTCAACAAGAATTTGGTTTCTTATGATAATAAAGTATATTCTCTCTCTATATAAATGGCCTGCTCTCCTCAAAAAATTCCGGCAAGTCGTTTATATATACCAAGAACAGCAGCGGTCCCAGGACACTGTCCTGAGGCGTTCCTAGTTCAATGAGAGAAACGAGAGGAGCCGACTCTAGCGCACGCATAAATCCACCGCCACCTGAACTCTGAAAATTTCATAAGTGAAATATATACCGAATAAACGTTCGAATAGGTAACTGATTGATCAGGTTCGTGGTATTTGCCAACGCTAAGAGATTGAGGTCCTGTGTCTGTATTTCTGAAAGACCCCTGCTAACGTAAATTTGGATCCCGAAGGCGCGCTGAGTTTCCACCGTCTTCCTCGTAACTATAAAGTTTGAAAACTCCCTGTCAACGTAGATTTGCATCCCGAAGCCGCGCTGGGTTTCCACAGTCTTTCTAGTGATTATAAAGTTCGAAAACTCCCTGTGGACGTAGATTTGCATCCCAAAGGCGCGCTGAGCTTCCACCGCCTTCTTAGATTTCGAGTTCAGCATGTTCCTTGATCCCGTGACGGAAATATAAACACAGAGCTTTTCGGTGTTCAAAATCGAAAGTAAAATAATAGTCCTGATTAAAAGTAACTCCCTGTCTGAAGATCTTCAACATACGTCGAAGGAAATATGTGCTTCAGTATTCCCCGCTTGCTTAACCCCACTTGTAGATCCGAGTAGTTTGAGAGCTTTATTTTGCATGGTTTTGCGCGTACTCGGCTTCAATTTCCATGAAAGTAGGTTCCAATTGATTTCATTGGTCAATGATTGGTTGGTAAGTAACAACTTGTCGAAGTATTTATTTCATTACAATTCGCGCGACGAGCTTTCTGAAACCAAGTAATTCAACAAAAAATGATTGAATCATTGTCAGCGATGACTTAAACTTATTTTATACGTTTTAGTACACGGCTTAAATGAAAGATGGTCTTTAAAATGGTTTTTTTATTACTTAATTTATTTTATGCTTTTTAGTTAGTTCGCCTCAATCTGTCTCTGGTCTGGATTCCTGGCCACTCCGGATCTCTTCCCTGTAAGTTTTGACTGAAAGAAATCCCAATTTTGAATAGAATCTGGCCATAATCACAAAACTCGTCCGCCATCTTAAATTTATATATTTTGATAAAAAATTCATAATCTCCGAACCTGAAAACCCCCTCACCAATTTTGAATAATAGATGACCATAATCAGAAAACTGCCATCTTGAATTTATAAAATTTGACAAAAACTTCAGAATATCCGAAAACCGCCGCATACCAATTTTGACTCGAGTCGGGCCATAATCACAAAACTCTTCCTCCATCTTGGGGCCGCCATTCCGAATTTATGAATTTCTACAAAAATTTAATAATCTCCGACACCAAAAACCCCCGCATACCAATTTTGAATCAAATTGGACCCTAATCACAAAACTCGTCTTCCATCTTGGGGCCGCCATTCCGAATTTATGAATTTTGACAACAATTTCATAATCTACGACCCCGAAAACCCCCACATTCCAATTTTGATCGGACATGGGACATGGGACATCGGACATGGGGAAAGAAGGTGTTATCGAACCATCCGACACTCCCTGGTCCTCCCCAGTCGTACTGGTGGAGAAGAAGGACGGATCGGCACGCTTTTGCGTAGACTATCGTCAGCTTAACAACGTAACGAAGAAGGACAGTTACCCTCTCCCGAGAATAGATGACACCCTAGACACGTTGGCTGGTTCCACGATTTTCTCGACCCTTGATCTGAAGAGTGGATACTGGTAGCTAGAACTGGCTCAGGAAAATCGAGAAAAGACCGCTTTCACCATCGGCTCAGGATTGTGGCAGTTCACCGTTATGCCGTTCGGGCTCTGTAATGCCCCGGCCACATTCGAAAGATTGATGGAGACGGTGCTGAAGGGACTCTCATGGAAGACGTGTCTAGTATATCTCGACGACATAATTGTGGTCGGCAGATCGTTCGAGGACCACGTGAAAAACCTGGAGGAGATATTCCTGCGACTGAGAAACTCCGGATTGAATCTGAGCCCCAGGAAATGCCATCTGTTCCAAAAAGAGGTACGATACCTCGGCCACGTTGTCTCTGGGGAAGGAGTAGCAGTGGATGACCAGAAGATCAAAGCTGTTAAGGAATGGCCCGTCCCCAAAAGACATTCATCAGCTTCGAAGTTTCCTTGGTTTGTGCACATACTATCGCCGATATGTGCTGAGGTTCGCCAACATCGCTAAACCACTGACCAGGCTCACGGAAGGCCAAACAAAGTTCCAGTGGTCCGAGGAATGCCAATACTCCTTCAGGAAGCTGAAAGGAGCTTTGATCAACGCACCTGTTCTGAGCTGTCCCTTACCTAACGAAAAATTCATTTTGGACACGGACGCTAGCAACGTGGGACTTGGAGCTGTCCTATCTCAGATCCAGGAAGGTCACGAGAAGGTCATTTGTTATTTCAGCAAGACGCTTAGCAAACCAGAGCGCAATTACTGTGTCACCAGGCGAGAGCTTTAAGCTGTTATGAAGGGAGTGGAGCACTTCTACAAGTACGTGTATGGGAGAAGATTCCTGTTGAGAACTGACCATGCAGCTCTCAAATGGCTCTTACAGTTAAAAACTCCCGAGGGTCAAGTAGCACGTTGGATCGAGAGACTCCACGAATTAGATTTTGAAATCGAACATCGAGCTGGGACTAGCCATAAGAATACAGATGCCTTGTCGCGGAGACCATGTCCAGATGATTGCTCACATTGCCTATGAGCAGAAGACGTCTTGGTGAAAGAGTGGATATGTCGATTCGGTATTCCATTGGAGCTGCACTCGGACCAGGGCAGAAATTTCGAATCCAACTCGTTCCAGGAAGTGTGTCAACTGCTGAACATCCGCAAGACGAGGACCACGGCTCTACATCCACAGTCCGATGGAATGGTGGAGCGGATGAACAGGACGATCAACCGCCACTTGTCCAAGTAGTAGAGGAGACCGTGGGAGGTTGACCTTCACCGATCTGATAACTCGATGAGACATATTTTTTATCAAATATAATTTATAAACAAATATGCCCATGATAACTTGCCTATCGAAAAGTGTTCATAGCTATTTTTAATTGAATTAATTTTAATCAATGTTCTTTCATCACCTTCACTCTTTTGATAACCGAATGAGTTCCACCTCAACTGATAGTTTTTAACACACAGAATATGCCTAGGTAGGCTTGCCTACTTATTTCTGTGCATGGCTACCTGGCAAGCAGATGTGAACAGGTAAGTCAATATAGGTAACTACACCGATCTGTTAACCAATCGAAATTGATATCATAGGTAAGATAATTCAATTACAAAACCAATCGTAAAGGCTTGCCTGCAAAAAATCGTACATAAAATATAATTGCCAAGCTATAAAGTTTTAGAATTTTAGCTATTTGATAAGTGTGAGAGAGAAAGTAGAGCGTCCGAGGTCCGTGTGATAGAAGACACAACATAGCAGCTGCACGCTACTTGACCGTTGAATGTATCCAAGTGCGCATGCTCGTGTACATGTGAGTGACAGTGACAGCATTATAACTCTAATTTCGATCACAATTTCTGTATTATTTCACACTATATATACTTACAGCTATGAAATAATCGAAAATAAATAATTTAATATATTAATAAATGAAAAAAAAATTAATTCAACAATATTTTTTTTTTATTTCTAAGCTAAATTATAAAATTTAAAAATCATAAAAAAATATATATTCTTTATTTAAAATTAAATATGTCCTTGAGAGATTTAATGTTAGTACTCTCCAGGAATACATTTTTGTGAGCAATACATGAAACAGAAAACACGGGGTGGAACAAAATCATATGCTATTTTTAAAAAAAGTACTCACAATGGGATTTAATATCCCCAGACATATCCTGACAATACCATCAGTAATCCTAAATTTGGAGTTCCTGAAAAATTGAAACATGTTTTTTCTTCATATTTATATTTGTGCTATAAACTTTGAATATTGAATGATGTAATGACTCATTTTGGTAGAAATACATCATTGAAAAAATATGTTTCTAATATATCAAACTTACATTTGAATTATTTGTGCTTCAGTATCTGTAACTTTTTCAATTTCTTGGTCCTTCTATTGCTAGTTTCTTCACTTTTGAAATTTCGGTTGGCATACTTCACAATATAAAATATTCACATTCGAATGAATAATTTCAATAAATAAATTCGCTTTCTGAAAAATCTATATTCTAGTCTGAAGGAAGTGAGCGATGTTGTGTGATATATCTAAAGCTTTTGACTGTTACGTAAGCTTCATCTCTACAGCATCAGAGGACGAAGCTTCAATTGGTTCGAGTCCTATCTGAGTGAAAGAAGCCAAATTGTGAAAACTGATAGTGTCTCAGCATTTGGACAAATTAAGACATGTTCACTATTTTGGCAGAACACACGACTATCTTCTTCCAAGAACTTCAATTATCTTCGTAGTAAAATGACTCGTATATGTATGAATTAATTTGTATCTTCTCTGAACTACCTTTTCATTTGCCCATGAGATGACAATCTTCTGACTATAAGTATATTTTATTTGGAGATGGAAAATTGTAAATATAGTGGATATTTTTTTCTGAAGAGCAATGGAATCCTCTGTGATGGTTCGGAATTCACTAGTCAAAGTCAAGATATCTTCATAGAATGAAAAGTCCACGCTTATTTGTGAAATTCATGTGTTTATTAAAAAGTGATGAGTATACTAATAATAGTCATTAGCCTTATCGATCTTGACAGTGGGCCTTGTTCTTCCGACCAACTTCTTGGTTTAGATCCCGCTCCTCCGATTATCTCATGCGGGTATTACTGAAATATAAAAGAAGAACTGATTTTGATTGTTTTCTCTACTCGCCTTTGTTAGTAGGGCTCACCTTTTCTGGATAAGTCATTCTAAGATCGCTGGAAGCAGCCTAGACTGTCGCAGACCATGATTCATCGATTTCTCAACTTCATCAACATATTTTATGATATCTACAATAAACTCTCTGATTTTGTTTAGGTTGTCAGTTGTTAGAGAGGTAATAGTCCGGCAGAGATGGGCAGTGAATGGCTTGGTAATAGTTTGTATCGGTAAGTTTAATGAAACAATGTCATCGGGGAAATTTTCCAAAGCCCTCAATTTTCAAGTCAATTCATTGACTAGAGACATCAGTCCACTTTCCTACCTTTTCTTCTTCCTTCGTGGAAGTTTCCAAGATCCCAAAAAGGCCGTTTACGAAGAAATCACTTTGGAAAAATCACCAGATCTTCAAGAAAAATCGGGCAGTCATCTGATTTTTGACAGACATGTAAACATTGTAGTAAATTTCAAGGATTTCATCCCATTTTCGCGCCAACTGTTCTGTGAGGGATCTTGTTCGTAGAACAATAATCTTTGGCATAGGTATACAGGATGTTATGTAATAAGTGTCCCATATTTTACAGGACGATTCCTCAGTTATTTATGAGGTGAAAAGTTCATATAAGCATGGGTCCGCAAGGCCTGCATTTTGGGTATACAAGGTATTACAGATGTATTTTTATTTTGGTTTTTCGTAAATGAATTTCAAAATAATGTCGATATTTGGACGAAAATTGGTATTTGGGGATTTTTTAATATGAAAAATTCAAATTTGATCCTAAGGGCCAATTAATTGTAGGGGACGCCACCTACAGGTTTTTTTCTCTTTTGGGGAGACACAACTTTGTCGTGCATATATGTATCATATTTTCTAAAAGAAATCGATTCCTCTATCATTTTTACGTGAAAAAGGTATTCGTTTCAAAAGTCGCTACAAGCAGCCGTTTTCAAAATATTTTGATTTAAATTAATCGATGTAATTCTTCTCATTGATTCGCGAACTCTTCGAAAATAAAAGTATCACGTAGGCTACTAAGTTTATTCCAATGTTTTTTTGTGCTGTCATGTCAAAAATAATATCTTGAGTAGGAGATTTAGGCCGGTTCTGGCTCTCCCCCCACCACTATGACGTCACGTGTGACCTTGAATGATTGCAGGTGTGCAATGTGTGTGTGTTTGACTGAGGGTTTGACTTTTAATTTTTTCATTGAGTTTTGAATTGGGGTTTTGGGCGACTTTGAGATTCGACTACCGTTTTGTTGAGTTTGACCGGATTCCATAACATTAAGTTTTGACTTT